>VDFB02281721.1:0-48034 GCA_007258455.2 Sequoia sempervirens
CTTAAGGCACGTTCTTCGATACTGGATATTCAAGTATTACTTTAATCTTTGCTAGATCAACTGCAATCCTATTTGCCAAAATCACATGACCAAGATCATACTATACCTTTTTTGAAAGAAGGTACACTTTGAAAGTTTCCCATAAAGCTTACGCTCCCTCAGACATTGGAGAACAATCCTCAAATGTTGGAGGTGTTCTTCCTCATTCTTGGAGTAGATAAGAATGGACCATCTAAGAAGACTAACACAAAATTGTCTAAACAATCCTTGAACATATTGTTCATTAGGTTCATGAATGTTGCACTTGTGCATTTGTTAGTCTAAAAGGTAGGACTGTGAACTCATAATGACCATACCTTGTCCTAAAGGTTATTTTATAAATTTCTTCACCCTTGATCCTTAGTTGATGATATCCTGACCACAAATCAAAATTTGAAAATAACGTCACACCCCAAATTTGATCAAAAAGATCGCCAATACTCGGTAGAGGGCACTTATTCTTTATCGTTACTTTATTTAGTAGATGATAATCTATACACAAGCACAACGTACCATCCTTCTTGATGAAAATCACTAGCACTCCCCAGGGTGAAACAGTAGGTCTTGATTAATCCTTTTGACAACAATTCCTCAAGTTGAGCTTTTAACTCGATTAGCTCTATTGTGGTCATCTTATACGAGGCTTTGGATATAGGTTCTAACCCTAGAACTATATCAATGGATAAGTCAAATACTCTTTTTGGAGGTAATCTAAGTAGTTCATCTGGGAATACATCCTCAAAGTCCTTTAAAATGGGAAATTTCTCCATATTCGGGCAAGTGCAAAAAGATGGGGGGCCAAAAAGGGGTCTTAAGTAGCCACTTTTTTTCTAAAATCAGGAAATACTGACATTGGATGAGAAATTGAGGATAGTTACACTCAAAAAATTTAGATGCAACAAAAACAAGGATTGTAGTGCTCTGAGTCTTCTATCTAAACTACTAATTTTTATTGAAAATCGTATAGATTAAGGGGTTCAAAAGAGGGAGCCACAAAAATTGTTGTTTTTAAGAAAAAAACATAGCATAGTGACTTTTGTGGCTCCCTCAAAAGGTTAACTTTTTTTTGGTATTTTTAAAATCACTTCGGTGAGAAATTAGCTAACAACATGTAGTTTATGCATAATTATTCTTATAATTTTTTAATGAATATTTGATTTTTTACTAATTTTCAAAGTGGACACGTTCTAAAAAACAAAATTTTGGCCATGCTACCCCTACAAATTTTGAAAACTAATTGAAAATAATTTATTTATTTATTTATTTAATATGTGTATAATGGAGTCTAGTTTCTAAAAATATAATTTATTTGTAATTTCAATGAACGGTTGATTCATAAATCTAAAAGAATACCAAACAATGGTTTTTGCCAAAAAAATTGACACAAAAGCAAAAGAAATTAAAGATCAAAGGCTTAAAATTATCAAAATGTGAAAAAAATTACATCGTTAGATAGCTAAGAGAGAGCATAACATTACCTAGGTGTTTGATTTACTCAACCTTGAAACATGTGAGAACTTGATAGTTAGCATGAATGAGATTATGTGAAATTTTGTAGAATATGCAAAAACACGTCTTTAGATGTTGGGAAGCCCTCCAAACCTTTGGAGGGGATTCCCAAAGCAAGACAAAACGCAAGCATGTTATAATGCGCCCGCGTTATTTGAATGCATTAACAAAATGCAAGTGCATTATAATGTGCTCATATTTTGTGAATGCATTTCCAAAATGTGAGCACATTATACTCGTGTTTTGGTTTAGACATTGAAAAAAAATTCTTCTCTTTTTCTTGTCTCTTTCTTCTTGTTATCTTTCAGGGAAACTATATACATGAAATAAAGTGTAAGTTGAAATTTACATATGGACATTTACTTTCTTATGCTTTAAGTTATATTTCATGTATATAGTTTCAGGATGTTTGAGAGTGGTTTAAGATCTCTAGCAGTTATAATACAAATTCTAGTTTTTGGAAGATCTTACAAATTTTCATACTTAGTCAAATTTCAATAATCAGCATGTCAAATTTCAATAATCAACAAGTCGTAGTATTTCTCTCTCTATCTCACTCATTTTTAATCCCTTACACTGTATACCTCTCTCTGACTATCTCCATCCCTTTATCTGACTCTCTCCCTTGAGCTCAAAAACTACCTCTCTCTCTCTCTCCCTCCCTCCCTCTCTCTACATCTTCCTCCCTCCTTCCCTCTCTACTTTCTATCTCCCCTCTCCCCCTCTCTACCTACCAGGTATGTGCAAGATCGTGATGGGCCAAAAAGTGGCGATATGAAGGGTATGTGTAGAGTATGTGGTTGACAACTTTTTTTTATCCAAAACTGATGAAACAAAAAAGGTTTTTAAAAGAGTTTCTCAATTTTCCACCAATATAAATTGTGTTTATTTTGAATTTAATAAATAATTATTATTCATTTTCTATTTGAATTACAACTAAAGTCCTGATTGATAGGCTAATTGAAAAACATCTATAGCTTTCAAACAGTATCACATTTTTTGAATCTGAAACATGTGTCACATTCTATGCTTCACATACTATAGGATTAAAAAAAAATGTATTTCATGAAGTTTTGATCAAGTTAAGGTGGTCAAACATACGAGTTTTTTATATTTTTTAAAAGTTGTAATAAAAAATTCATAATTAATTATTTATTTAGAAAAAAATTACAAAGAAATATGCATCACATTGGAACATGAGTCCTCTACTTATATCTAAAATCTTATAAAAAAATATTATCATTTTATTATGGTTAGGTTAGTTAGACAGACAACTACTTCTTATTTTTTCCTTGAAATTTAAGTACTACCATTGAAATTTCAAATTTCACCAAATAGATTTTTTGTAAGAATAAATCTAGTTTAAAACTACATTCAATTTATTCTGATTCTATTTTTACATATTTTGAAATAACATAGATAACTTATTAAAATTTTCGTCAAGTTTCTAACTCTACGATTTTTCTAAATTTTTTGCCATGGGGCCCTGCTCTTTTCATGGTGATCCACCACACATGCCCCACCTCTCCCTCCATCACTCCTACCACTCTCTCTCTCAACTCTCTCTCACCTCCCACTCTCTTTCCCTCCATCTTCTCTCTCCTCTCTTCTTCCTATCTACTCTCTATCTCCTCTCTATCTACCTGTTTTGTATCCACCTGACCACCACCACTCTCTCTCTACACCTCTCTATCTCACCCTTCTCTCTCTCCCTCCCTCATTCCCTCTCTACTTTTCTCTATATGTCCTCTCTCTCTACCACTCCTTCCCTCTCTACTTATCTTTATCTACCCTCTCCCTCTCTCTACCTACCTCTCCCTCCATCACTCTCTATTTTTCTCTCCATCTCACCTCTCTCTCCCTCACTACCTCTCCCTCCCTCTCTACTTATCTATAGCTCCCTTCTCCCCCTCTACCTACTTCTCCATCCATCACTACCTACCACTCTCTCTATTTCTCTCTGTCTCACCTCCCAATCTCTCCATCCATACCTCCCCCTCTCCTTCCCTCTCTACTCTCTATCTCCCTAACCCCTCTCTATATATCACTCCATTCGTCACTCCCTACCACTCTCTCTACACCTCTCTATCTCACTTCTCTCCCACCTTCCCTCATTCCCTCTCTACTTCTCTCTATCTCTCTACCTCTACTTCCCTCTCTAATTATCTTTATCTCCCCTCTCCCTCTCTCTCTCTCCATCCCTCTCTACTTCACTCTATCTCCCTCTCCCTCTCTCTACCTACCTCTCCCTCCATCACTCCCTACCACTCTCTATTTCTCTCTATCTCACCTCTCTCTCACCTCCCTCTCTCTCCCTCCATATGTCTCTCTCGCTCTCTTCTTCCCTATCTACTATCCATCTCCCAATCCCTCTCTCTACCTACCTCTCCATCCATCACAACCAACCACTCTCTCTCGACACATCTCTATCTCACCTTTCTCTCCCTCTGTACCTCTCCCTCCCTCCCTCATTCTCTCTCTACTTCCCTGTATTTCTCCTCTCTCTACCTATCCTTCCCTCTCTACTTATCTTTATCTCCTCTCTCCCTCTCTCTACCTACCTCTCCATCCATCACTCTCTATTTCTCTCTATCTCACCTCTCTCTCCCTCACTACATCTCCCTCTCTACTTATCTATATCTCCCCTCTCCTTCTCTACCTACCTCTCCATCTACCACTACTTACCACTCTCTCTATTGCTCTCTTTCTCACCTCTCTCTCACCTCCCACTCTCTCCATCCATACTTCTCCCTCTCCTTCCCTCTCTACTCTCTATCTCCCTAATCCCTCTCTACCTACCTCTCCATCCAACTAAGATGCTTAGTAGGAGACAAGCCAAAGGGATGGGATTTTATTATACCATAAGTTGAATTTTCTTGCAAAAATTATGTCAACAAGAGCACTGGTAAATCACCATTCCAGATTGTGTATGGGAGTAGTCCAAGAATTGCTTCAGAATTGAGAAAGATAGATTAGGGGGAGAAGAGTAGTGTTGAGGCTGAAGATTTTGCTGAGCATCTGAAGAATTTTCACTAAGAGGTGAAGAAGCATATCAATAAGATGAACTCATAATATAAGGCTTAGGAGGGTCAGAAAAGGACATGTATAAGGAGTTCCAAGTAGGATATGAAGTCATGGTTCATTTGCGAAAGGAAAGGTTTCCAGTTGGTACATACAACAAGTTAAAGATGAAGAAGTTTGGACCATGCAAGATCCTGAAGAAGCATGATTCAGGAAATGCATATGAGGTAGAGTTGCCAGATGAAATTCATATTTCACTTGTATTTAACATTTAAAATTTAACAAAATATCATGAATGAGGAATTGATGAAGAAATAATAGAAGCACAGATGAATATTCCAACACCTACTTCATAAAAGGAGGAGATAGAAGAAATTTTGGATAGTCGTGTGGGTAGAAGCACAAGAAATAGGCAATACATAAAGTACTTGGTGAAATGGAGAGGAAGGCCTATTGAAGATTCATCGTGGTTGTCTAAGGCTGAGGTTAACCATCTTGGTTTCCCTCTAACTCCTAAGAAGTGATAGGGTCACTTTTCAAATTACCTTAGGTGTTTGATGCAAGAGCATTCAATGGTGTAGGGCAATCTTGCATCAACCAAAAAAATGTTTTTCCTTAATTTATTTAGTTGTTTTGAGTTCCATGATGGCACTTAAGGGATGTAAGACAATTAGGAGTCAAAAATGGTGAAAAATGGTCACTTACTATTTTTAGTAAGTTGGCCTAAACAAGCTCTATGGACCTAAAAATTTACCCCAAGGAGCAAAATTGAAAAAAACTTTTGGTTGTGAAAGGACCGTCTCAATACCTTGCATGATTTGGGAGATATTAAAGTATCTATCCTAGGAATTTTCTTCAATGCAGCTTCAAATTCATATATGAATACTTTAGAAGCCCCGAAATAGCTCAAAAAGTTGATGAATTGACCTACGGTGGACTTATGTGTTGTAGATCTCTTCAAGAGCTTTCCAATGATCTGCAATAATAGAAAATCAAACACCTAGATCAAAAGTTATGGCCCCATGAAGTTGTCCCTCTAAAATGTGAATTTCATTAAAATTTCTTCCTAGGCCAAAAATCAAATGGCGGGACTTTTGACACCGAAACAAAAGAGAAAGTTGAACTTTCTAGAACATTCTAGGGTAGTTATTGGGGTAAAATAAAAAGGGTTAGGTGGGGGTTGTAGAAGGTGGCTCCATTAGTGCAAATTGTGGCTTCGAATAATGTATTGTGTTTTCAGAAGTTGATTTTGTTGTAATGAATCAAGCCCATGAGGCTGTAGCATGTAAGTTTTGAATTTATAATTTCATTTTCTGAAAATAATTGAAAGTGAGTTATTTTTTTGTCTTGCATATTCGGTGTTGAAATCTATTGTTGTGTTTTGTGGGGTTTGGATGGTGTGGCCTTCATCAATCATATAAGAGATGATCAAGATGATTTCCTAAACCAACAACCAATACTTTATTCAATAATTTTACAAGGTTAAATGGGATGTAGGTTGATATATGCATCATGATTGTGATATGATGGAAAATTAAAAATTTGTAATGGATGGGAAGTGTGCATCTGATATGCCCCCAAGTGTAAAGGTTACATGTAGATAATAGATTGTAGGTGATACACATTATTATTGTAAATAAATTTTCATCATGGTATTTTCCTAAGGTGTCATAGAAATGGTCTTCACCAAAGGGAATTTTTTATTTTATTTTATTTTTTAATTATTTTGAATTCATAACCTATCAGCTAGAAATCTATCCTTAGGGGAAAAATTAGTTTGGCACATGTACTCAAAACCCAACTCAAAATAGTGCAAGATTATGCAGGCTAAGTATCTAGATACTTCATCTTCATCTAGGATCTTCACTATATCCAATCCTCCCTAGGTCAGCTATGTGGAATTTCTTGTTAACATGTAGAGAAGTGATCACCACATACCTTTCTTGGAAAATTCACAATGGTGAAGATTCATTATTCTGGTTAGATTCATGGAATGGTTACCATTGCTAACTAATATTCAAGAACTCCAAAAGGAAAAAGAGACTCTATCTTTAATATGGGGTTCAAAAGTTAAAGATTACTTTCATTGTATAAATGATTATTCTGGTAAAGCGATATGGAAAGATATTACCAATATGCCAATACCGAGTGATCAAAAATAAATATTGAAGACCATTCTAAAGAAAAGGATCATATTTAAGTTAAATGAACCTGATAGATTAATTTGGGCCCCCATCTAAATCATGATTATACTCTATTAAGTAAGGTTATAAATCTATAATCAACAATGGTGAACATACATAAAGCCATAGGGCATATTCATTCTATTGGAATGGCATGGTTCTTCCTGAGAAAGGTTGTTTCTCATGGTTGGAAATTTAAAAAAAAAATTCTTACAAGTGATAAGCTCTCAAAGTTGGGGATATTAGTCCCATTCAATTGTGTTCTATGTGATGAATGCTTAGAAGACCTAAACCATCTTTTTGTATAATGCTCGTTTGCTCAAAGTTGCTAGTTGTTTGTCAAAAGTAAGCTAAATTGGTAATGCCCCTTTACCAAACACATTATGGGATTTGTTCTCAAGTTGGCCCATTCTTCACAAAATAGCACTATTTGCAAGTATATGGAAAATAACACCTCCAATTATCATATGGAGTAATTTGGTGGGAAAGAAATAAGAGGATTTTTAGAAAAGAAGTTGCTCAAAAAGAGCAAGTTTTATTCAATATAGAAAAAGATATTTTAGAAGTAATCAATGCACATGTTCAAAAATCAAAAAATTTGCACTCGTGCCTTTCACAGATTGAGATTCAAATATCATGAAATGTTGGGATCATTTTGAACTGTCATTTCAAGGAAACTTGTTTAAAAATCTAAAACCAAAACTAGACAAGAGAAAAAGGTCTTGGCTTCATCCTCCAACAAGAATTTTCAAGTTAAATTTTGATGGTGTAGCAAAGGGAAATCTAGGCAAATTAGGGGCAGGGTTTGTAATTCGGGATGGGAATGGTCTTCTTGTTGGTGCAAATTCAATCAACCTTCCACGTGGCACAAATAATGTTACAAAATCCCAAACTCTCTTCCATGCCTTAAAACTGGCCATAAGTCTTAAGTTAACCAAAATTTAAATTAAAAGGGATTCATTAGTGATAATAAATGCCGACAAACAAAAAAGTGCTCATAAGTGGAAATATCTTATATTTTGCAACAAGTTTGGTTCTTATTGAACCAATTAGAATCATATCAAATCACCCACTTCTATAGAGAAGGTAACGAGTTTGCAGATTTGTTGGCCAATATAGGTTGTGATCAATCTAAAGATGAAATCCTCTATGATCAAAATTCAATCAATTCATTTCAAAAAATGACAGATATCTTTGCTCGTAAAGTTATTAGTGTGGGAAGTAAAATATGTCCTTGTTCAAGTCCAAGGCAAATAAAGGATGAGAGCAGTTTGAAGAATCAATACACTAGTTCACATGACACTATCTTACATCTAAGTCCAAAAACTATTGTCAATCACTAATGCCATTAATAAGTTATCATTTAACTTATATGCTACCAATGGAAGGGGTCATCATTCCTATTGATGATACACTCAAATAAATTTGATTTGTTCTTTTTATTTTAAATCTAACATGTGTTATATGATACAGGTATAGGTGTGGCTATCAAAGCCATTAATTAAATGTCTTGAAGGCTCTCTCATCAAGTATAAATCATAATTATTTCATAGCAAATATAATCTTGGTGGCTTGTGCCAAATTTGTTATGCATGTTTTGAAAAGATAAATGCACTCAATTTTCATACACTCCCCTCTCTTCCATTTTTCATCATGAGTGACAAGAGCTATTAAAAAGGATATTTCACTTAATTTGTAACCAAAGCATCTAGAGTCTTCGGTGGTGTCTAAGCAGTGGGTATTGTTTTCTGGTGCTTGTAGGGTAGAGTGTAGTGTTTCCAAGCATTTTCTCAGAGGTCTATGAAGTGAAATCGTGGAATATCGGTTGTGGAACTTTAGAGCTCCCTTCAAGGTTTGAGAATGGGAATGACCTTTCTCAGACATAATCATGCATGCCCATCTTTCACAGGTCTTGAATGTGGACTGTCCAAGTGTGGAAGAGTATGTTTGAAAAATTTAATTGGTGAAGAGTTAATCAAACCATAGGTAAAAAGGATCATATTACCATCTCAGGTGTTGTCCATTTTCATATATCCAATACCATGGATTTAATGTAATGTTTGAGTCTATTGAGTATATTGCAAGTTCAAAGTGGTGAAAGATCTTTTAATGGAAGGAAATACATTGCTCGAAAGTTTCCAGGAATATGATTTGTTTAAGGGAAAGGGTTTCATAGGTGGGATTTTCCTAGAAAATATCTTAAACGAAGAAGGGGTTATGTCTTGGTCTATGATGCTCTCAAACAATCTTTTGAAAGAAAGTGTGATAGAATTCTAATCAAGGATGTGCAACATAATGCTAATGAAATTGGGTTAGAGATGTCTATAAAATTCAAGGAGAAATACTTTGCAATATCATTTTTGTTGTCCCATGTGAGACATCCGAATGCAATTGCAGCACCCATTCCTATTCTTCCTTAGTTGGTGCACGTGGATTCATCTTCACAGGATTAGCAAGGTGAAAATTTTGTGGAAGTTTCTTGCATGGAAGAATAGTTTGTTACATACATTGCAAATCATAAGAAACTTGTAACTAGTATGATGATGTATGTAAATATTTTTAGGTTGAATATGTAATGTAGAATGCCATGAAGCATACTCTTGCTAGATTTTGTTCTATTGGCATCTTTTGTAAGTTCCTTTTTTTATATAATATAATATATAGGCATATGCCTTTTTTCAAAAAAAAATATTTTAAATTTTTTTACCTTTGAATTGCTCTAGTTTCAAGCATGCAAAGGATTGATACAAATTAATTTTTTTATCTTATGCTAAATCTTGAATTTTTGGTGTAGCCAACTTGTAAGATCTTGATCTAAATTTAGTGATGAAAATGTGAGGAACCAACCAACTTGGCTCAAAATTCCCTTTTTCATATCTTGATTTGTATTTATTTCATTTTATTTTAGGACAAGATTACTAATCTCAAATTCTCTAGTTGTTATGTGCTTATTGTATCTCCATGTAGTCAAGTTTTGTCTTCCTTCAAATGGTTTAGTTCATTCAATATTCCCTCATTAAGGAGTTCTAGTTCGTGAAGGTGTGTGAATCATTATTTGTCACTATTAATGAGATATTGTAAAGAAATGTGCAAGTATGATAACTCAATCTTAACTGGGAAGATTAATTAGACTCTAAAGAAGAGGGAATAAGGAGTAGCTCCTATGGGTGTATGTATATGAGTATTATGAGTATGATAAGCCCATAGAGCATGATAGATTTGAGGGTTTCAATTGTGGATGGCATCATTGCCAATATTTTTAAGGATCTTGATAATGGTTTTATTAGATTCCTTATATTTCTATTACCTTGTGAGTAATAGGGGTAGATCATTTATGATTTATGTTCATAACTTTTCACAATGGGTTTAGACTTCATGATTTTTGGACTTTTCATTAATTATAATAATTGTAAATAGTATACCATAATAGAAAATGATATGATTTAGGATGGATTTGGATATTTCTTAGCCATTAACATAAGTTAGAGTAACTTATTTGACCCACTTAGTGAATTATTATGTCTTATTCTTAATCTTCTTATGGCTATTGAAGGTAGATGAATTTATTTTACCAATGAGATCAAGTTAGTGTGTTGAAAATTTCCACATAGTTGTGATTAGCTATAACGATTGAAATGGTTTATGAATTAGGTCTCCATGTTTTTAGCATGATATGCACTTTTATATGTACTAATATGATTGATGATGGACAATTATTATCCTATCCTTAAGATATATTTGTCTAGGATCATACCAATTGTGTGCACTCCATAGATGTCATCATGAGTCTATTTAATCACAAAGTTAGCTTTGTCCATATTATAAATATTGATAAAATTCCATCATAACCCATACGATAGAACATTTCACCTAAGAGGGTGAAAAAATATGTGCATTGGAGAAAGGATCTATGTTGGTTATGTGAAAAATTAGATGGAAGGGTATGATTGTGAAGTTAAGTGTAAATATGATAATAACATAGGGATTTGGGGCCAATGATCTCACATACCATTTCTAATTCTAGGAAATCATATGTTTGGATTAAATTATATTCAACCAATAATTAATATTCCTAACCATTTATGGGATTTAAAGGAGAGAACCAATGGCTGCCATTATATTAATTTCTTTATTAAATTATAGATGAGGAACATCCTCAAATTGAATCATATGTATAAAATATTTCTTATAACTACCAAACATTCTTTTGTTGGGGATGAGATTGTCATATTTTATTTGGTATTCATCATTGACCTACTTGATGATTGGTTAACACAATATATATCAGTTTTGTCAACATAGGCACCATTAGCAAATGTCTCTTTCCCATTAATTTGAGGATTATCATTCAAAATTTTAACCATACCATTATTAGGTTATCTCATAATCATTGTGGGATTTAATTAAGGAATTATTATTAATGAAAAAGGGAGTACCAATGGTTTCCATTATATTAATTTCTTTATTTTATAGACGAGGAACATCCTCTAAAAATTGAATCATATATATAAAATATTTCTTATAACTACCAAACATTCTTTTGTAGGGGATGATATTGCTATATTTTATCCGGTATTCATCATTGACCTACTTTATGATTAGTTAACATAATATAGATTGATTTTGTCAGCATAGGCATCATTATCCATTGTCTCTTCCCCATTAGGGTGAGGATTATAATTCAAAATTTAAACCATACCATTATTAGCTTAACTCATAGTCATTGTTGGATTTAATTAAGGAATTATTGTTAATAAAAAAGGGGGTAGAATGGTATGAATTTGGTTAACACACAAAAAAGAACAAACCTTAAAACATGATAAGGATCAAATATGTTTCAAATATGATTTAATAAAAAAATACAAAATAAAAAAACCCCCTAAAATCCAAAGCCTAGGGAGTGAAATTTGATGATTTCACTAGAATGAAAAGAAATAAATTAATTATCTTTTAAGTTTATCTAAGGTACATAAATACAAAATCAAGCAATAAAACAAAAAATGCTCTAGTTAAAAGAGTTGAGATAGTAGCAATACACAAGCACTCCTATTTGAGTATTATATTGTACAAGTACTTAGCTTTGGATGTGGTAATTGAGTATTTTATTGTAGATTATGTTCAATGATCCAATTTGGTGCTTTGGGACTAGATACAAGACTACTATGATTTACTTAAACAAACCACAAGATGGTTTTCTTTAGGCCCTAGCTTAGTTTTGTAGTTGTACAAATGATCCATGTTTATGTAGTTTCAACCCAAATTAATGGATTTAATCTTGATTAATGGATTCAACCTATATGTTTTCCTTTGATATATAGAGTTGACTACATACAGAGATATATTTAGAGTTTGTTATGCTAGGAGTTTCATCTTAGATGAAAGCACAAAGTTGTACCACCCTTTTATATAAAAAAGGGTGAAATTTTCCAAATTTCTAACTTGAAGCACTTGAAATTAATATATAAATTTCAAAATTTAGAATTATGTAAACTAATGAAATATATATTTAAGTGTTAATTTATAACTTTATTTTTTAAGATTAAAAATTTACTTTGGTATATTTTTTGTTAGAAAAATGATATTATTTAATTGTTGACAAAAAAGGCTCGTAAAATTTATGAGATATTAAGAAATTTGTAAAAAAAAATATTGTTAACTCGATACTTAAGGTGCAAGGGAAAAAAAATGATTTCGATAAATGGTTTTTCAAATAAATGTTTAAAGTTTGATGTCATAAAAATATAGTACTTTTATAAAACATCAAAGATTTTGGTAGATATTTATAAAAAATAAACATAATATATCATCTCAACTAAGACTCTATCCTTTAGTGCAATGAATTTGTCACATTCTTTGATACATTTTACTATTTTTTTAGTATAATCAACCTCAACTTTTAGGATAATGACTCACTTGTCATCAATATTTAGAAATAGATGGTAAATATAATTACAATATAATAAATTTATATCTTTAGAGTATGTACAATGAAATCTATGAAATGGTATTTTTCATTTTTTCCTAAATCATTTTTTCATGTATACAAATTCATCAAAGTGGTGGAAAAAAGTGAGTTGACCCTAATTTGGAAAACAAAAGAAATTGGAGCTAAAACTTTTCCATTTGAGCTACCAATAGATATATGGGACTTGACCAAAGGGGGTTCAATCAAACCCACTTCGGCCCAATCCTTGCATGCAGAAAAGGAAGAAGTGGTATTTTTATAGTTTTAGGGGGTTCAAACCAACTTTGTTTGGCCCAACAAGGTTGACTGAACCATATAAAAAATTGTATTATACAAAAAGATAACATAGGTTCATGCTTTCAACCCTTAATCAAACCCTTGGAGTTGACTTACTAATTGCAACATGGTTAAAGAGAAGTCTTGAGAAACCATGCAAAATATCTATATTTTCATTATTGATGTTAGTTATTTTTTGATGTTGTAACATTCCTTGAGTGATAATGTGATGATTGGATAAGAGATGGATGAATCATATGTTAATTAGATGCCTAAAATTAAATTAGAACTTTCTTTTTATACAACACCTTACGATACAAATTTAAAATTTTCATGCTCAAGTTAACAAGTAATAACTAATAAGAAAAAGTTTGGCTTGGACCTAAATTAAATTTGAATTTAAAAGTTCAAAAATCAAATCCATAATTCTAGATCTAAACCAAGTTCAAATCCACAACTACAAATTCACTGTAAATAAAGGAATAAGAAAAATTCAAATCAAATCCAAATCCTTAAAATATGTAAAATCAAATTCAATCACAATCAAAATGTGATCTTATCAAGATTTACACAAAAAAACATACTACTTATACACTACTCATTACATATAAAATAAATAAATCTAAAACAGACAAAGAAAAATATATAATATACACTTTTTCACCCTTAAAATCCTACAAGACCTCAAAAGCTTTCCATTTTTCTAGTATTTATGATGGTTTCATTGGTAATTGATGTTGATAGGTACAATGGAAGCAAGAGGTGAAGGGTAATGGCACGAATTTGTTAACAAAAACTCTAACTTTTACCTTCACAACCATTTCTAATAAAAATATTAATATTTAATAAAAACTATAATATTTTTTTAAAAATAATACATAAAATTTATGTCTTCATATATAATACAATATAAAAAAATAAAATCACTTTTAAGTAAATAAATAGCTCCATATTATAATATACTTTTCCACTTTTAATAAAATAATGAAAAAATAAGTTGAGACAATGAAACTCTGAACTGAACTTAACGAGGGACGACCTCTTTTTCAAACCTTATTTAGAAGTCGGGTAATGTGATTACAAAGAGCGTATACAGCTATATATAGAAGCGTGTTATATAGAAAAACAATCCTTCATTTCACGCACCTCACTGCACTCTAGGTTTTGAACTGTCTACAAGCTATCAAGTAGTTTTTTCTGTTTTCTGTAAGTGATCCAATTTTACTTTTGTTTTCGGCGAACATGTTTATTTGCATGGATTCTAAGAAACTGAACTTAGGATTGTTCCAGGTTGTATGGAATAAATTTGGTTGTTTAACAGTTGTATCGAGCATGGGTTTGGTAAATCATCGTAGTCTAGGCTATTTTTTTCTTTCAGATGTTGAAGTTTTGACAATTTTTGATCTAAAATTGTTCTATGTTATTGGTGCTAGATTCCATGAGGCTGTGAGGTTCTGGATATATATATTCCTACCATGGACTATGTTGACGATCGGTAAACATTTTTTTTTTAAGAATTTATCAATATTTTTTTTTGGCAACTGTCATATAGACTGCTTAAAGTTTTCAAATGCATTAAAAGTTTTGAATCTTTATTAGAATACTGATTGTTGTTTGCTTGGGCTCACCTTTAATATAGAATGTTTAAATTGAGTCTAAACCCTTGATGAGATTTGTGAGCAAGATATAAGCTTGCAAACACAGGTTATAAGATTTGTGAGCAAGGGTGGTGATGCAGTCCGAGTGGGTTTGGCTTGAAAAGTGTACTTTTAGTTTAGGTCATTTATCTGAAATTGTATTAGTTTTTGCAGTAATGTCTATTAATTAGTGTAATTTCAGATGAACCATCTAAACAAATCAAATCTTAAAGTATGTATGTTGTTTAAGTCTGATAATCTCCAATGAAAAAGCCAACTCAGACAACCCAAAGAAACAAACTCAAAAATATTGCAAAACAGCTAATAAGAATGAAAGCAAAATTTCATTAACAGGAATAACACCATCATTATAATGATAACTTCGGGCTTGTCTGAGTCTGAGAGCAATTCAACCGTTTCTTCAATACAACCCCAAATCTTATTTCAGACAGAAAGCTTATACAACTGACAGTCCATGCAGAGATCAGGCTTGACCAAAATCCTTCAATACAATAGAAAACCTACAACAGACTTCATGTTCAGACTACTATTGACAGCTCATTTAAATAAGATTGCATTAGCCAACTCCACGACTCCTCGTTCATGGGAAACTAAAGATGCTAAGAAAATAGTCGACTGCCAATCCAGCTGCCTCTACCAAACCGTTGGTGGAGAATATATAACGCTCAAAATTAATGGAACCGTCAGAGCTAATAGACGTTGCCAGGTGGAAGGGGGCTCGGCTAAGGTGCTCCTGCATTGGGTGGTAAGATTTGCAAACATCCTACATGCCGCTTGAACGTACCCATAATTGTTACACATGACCTGAAAAAACCGTGTATTTTGAATTAGATGCATGCTTATCAGTTTTGTTGTCTTGACAATATCAAACTTGAGGTCGCTGTTGGCGATTAATGTGCAGTAATTGTGATGAAGAAGATTATAAGGTTTGTAAATATGGGTTAGTAGATTTGGCAACATGGGTTATAAAATCTTTAAACATAGATCATAAGAGTTGTGAGCACTGGTTAAACGAATTTCAAACACTGGTCATGCTTTTAAATTGTACTTCACAATTTTTACACCAGAATCTCATAAAAGTTTGAATGTTGAATTTCATGTATATGCAGCATTTTTGTTGTCTTGGCGATATCAAACTTATGTCTTGATTATTGGTGTGCAGTTATTGTGATGGAGGAGAGCCTGTTATGGATCTAGACATGGAATCAGATAGAGAGTTCCGTACAGAGAATGTGGTAAACAAGCGCAGAAAAAATAGGCTTGTAAACAAGAGCGGGCACGGAAATTTTCTTCTTGAGCCAGTGGAAGAGAAGGAATACTGGTGCACTGAGAAATCCCATTCTCCTGCCTTTGATTCGGGAGAACATAATGATTCTAAGGTTAGGAAAATAAAAATTAGGCTCATAAAGAAGGGTGGACATGAAAGGTCTGATGAGATAGAGAAGTCACTGAAAAGGAAGAGTGAAGATAGAACCAGTGGCGAAGCTAGGAAAAAAAAGAAAATGATGGGTAATGAGGGTGGGAGAGAAAAGGAATCAAAATCCAAGAATGAATCTGAATCTGTAAGTAAGATCAGGAGACTTGTTAATTCTGGAGAAAATTTTGAAAATTCCAGGAGCAACAGAAATGATACAGAAATGGAAGAAATGTGGGACACAATTGCTGGAGAGTCAGAAGTTAGTATCTTTTGTTTTATCTTTGCTGTTTATTGTTAGAAATTAGAATAATATTTTAAAGTTAACTGTTTAGCCATGTTTTGAAGTATTAGTTTCTCAATGTTCATTTCCAATGATGGTTGTATTTAGCCATGTTTTGAAGTATTAGTTTCTCAATGTTCATTTCCAATGATGGTTGTATTTCAGGATGACCAAGCAGGTCAAAGAACCATTGAAGATGATGCATTTATTGATGATACTGGGGTTGATCCACATGATCATATTCTCTCTGATGATGATGACTTTATCCATAATGCTCCACAGGTGTGATTATGACAAATGTAAAATTTTCTAAATTTTCTAAATAAGAAATCATGCTTAAGAAATTCCCTCTCTATCTCGTTTGCTTATAAAAAAGAGGATGTCATAATATCATATTAAGAAACGAGAATGTTATGTACTTGTAGAATGTGCTATGCCAAAATACTTTACCTTACTGTTTACTACAAATCATACTCCCTGTAGGTTTACTCTAACAAGCCTTTTCAACAAGTGAAGACCTTTATTCTCATCTACGTGACTTATAGAGTCAGAAAGATGTTTAAAATGTAAAATTTCTCACTAAACATGAATTTGAGGACATTCATCTTGTTTTCATTTCCAAACATATTAACCAGAAATCTGATACCCTCAAAACATGGAAGTTGGTACAGATGTGTAGGATAATTTTATTCTTCATATTTGGCCCTTCTATAATCGTCATAACTTTCCTTCTCATTTCATTTCTTCTGAACCCGAAAGCATAGTTGAAACCAAAATTTGTGATTTGTGTTTTTTTATTTCAACTGAAGGTCAGAAATAATTTGAAACTGATATCATGTGCCATCATCAGAAACAAGGAAAAAACAACATACACATAGTTGAGAATCTACTTTTGGATTGGCCCATGGTAAAACTTGCTTGTTTGGCAGGCCCAGCGGCCAACATTTGTAGAAACTGTATTTACACAGTTCTTTCAATGAAACCAATCTAATAACCTAATTCTATTTCTCTTCCTGAATTATAATTTTATTAAAGTTTTTAAAAATTAGCTATATTATGTGACTTTGATGAAATTGTATGATCTACAAAGAACCCAAATCATATAAGTGAAAAAAGCAAAATTCATATTTTAAATAGGTATTTCAAAGATGTAATCTTGATTATGAAAACCTCATTTATTTAACTAAACAGGTATATATCATACAATTCTTCAAATTACTTGCTAAGCTATTACTACCAATACATGATATTCAATTCATTAATATAGAAATGATAGACTAAAAGAATTTAGGAGGAATGAAAAGTTACATCCATTTCTTTCTCGTTCATGCCTGCTAGTTTAGCTTTCACTTAATCTTATTTGATCACAACATAGAAATGCCAGTATTAAACATCCTTCACTAAATAAGTAATAGGTGGCTGAAGTTTCTTAGTAGGTAATAGTTGGCTGAAGTTTCCACCATTGAATATTATCAATGAAGGTCATAATATCTACTTCCAACATAAATATGTGTGTGTGTGTCAGTTTAACAGTGAAGTGTTCATTTTCATCCCCAACCATGCAAGCTCAAGCTATGCACTGATGTCAGTCTTGCACACTATCTTTTGATAGTGCAAAGGAAAAGAGAGGGAATTAAATGTCACTAGTAACTATGGCTGATGCAGCAAAGACAACCAATGATAGGATCAAATTTGACTGTCAATCTTGCACACTATCTTTTGATACTGCAAAGCAAAAGAGAGGGAATTAAATGTCACCAATACTTATGGCTGATACAGAGGATCAAATTTGACTGCTTTCCCTACCATGATTACGTTCATCTACACTCACACAGACTTCTACTTCTCTGATCTCTGAAAGAACAATGGGGAATGTAGAAAACACAACGCAATTGATTATCTAAGAATCAACCTTTCCTGACAGAACTTGTATGCACTTGTTAATGGAATTACATATAAATAATTCTGACTAGTCAATCATAAAACTCAATGCAGCGGGAAACAAATCTGAAACATAATATGCTTAGGCTTTAGCAGTCCACCCCATATGATGGTCCCTAGTACCATCGGCCTACACCTCATTAAGGACAATTTCAACTTTCTACTGGACTACAAAATTATACAATAAAGGGCCACAATCCAAAAGATAACAGGTTAATAATAATGCACTCAAATCTATCGGGTGTAATTGACAGAACAAAGGGGCATAAGTAAAACTGATCAATCCAAATGTAGGGTTGCACTATATGCACTGTGGAGTCTAGACAGTTACTGACATAATACTATTCTTCCTTTAACTAGCTATGAACCAGGTTAGGGCATAGACCATGGGAGAAAACTTTAACATCAGAAAAGAGAACACCTTATAATACCAAACATGATGTACAAAGATGGTAACGGTTATCACTTCTACTGAGATTTCAAAACCAGTTAATTAATTCTTCTGCGCAATAATTACACAAGCCATTATCTCACAGCCACTATTCTCACAGTAGTATTACATAGCCATAGTATCAGGTAAAACTCGCCATTACCATTTTTCACAACAGCAATATTCAAATTGCCATGAAATCAGGTTAAATTGCATTTCTTCATAGAAAACAGAAAAAAATTGCATAGCAAAATTGTTAAGCTTTGTACTTCTAGCATATATAGATATAAGTTTTATGTTAAGCTATTCTGCAAAGATTTAAAAACCTTCTATATGCTTGATATGATTTGCAGGCAGAAGAGGAAGATGATGAAATTAACAACCTTTTTAAATCTAAGAAGAAGAAAAAGAAAGGATTTGAACGCTCACCAGAGGAAACTGCAATGATTATTGAGCAATATCTGGCTAAGTTTGAAGTTGCAGCTGAGGAAGATGCTGAGTTCAATCGGCAATCCAAACCAGCAATTAATAAGCTTAAAATGTTACCTCTGCTAACAGAGGTCCTTTCCAAGTAAGATATTCTATGGTTATGATGTGCCTTGTCCAAAGGGAGTGTGCTTCGTATTTAGCTTTCCAATCTATCAGAAATTCTTCTAGTTGTAAAACAATTGGCTGTTCCAGGAAACAATTGCAGCAAGAATTTGTAGACCGAGGGATACTTTCCGTTTTGAAGAATTGGCTTGAGCCGCTGCCAGACGGATGTTTGCCCAATATAAATATTCGTACTGCAATATTGAAGATCTTAACAGATGTAAGGCTATGTCTTTTATATCTGAATTCTTTTCTTATTTTACTTCAATTGTAGTCTCGGTAGTTTTATAAATTATTCTCTTTCATTCCTTTTCCCAGTTGAAGTTGCAATATGTGTGACAAACTTTTTCTTTGTTTCCTTGTAATGATTTCCTCTCATATCATACAAGTATCTTGCATCTATGCATATGAGAGATTTTTCATAGTATGATTATTTTGCATAAAATAAAAATTAATCTATTTTTCATGAGTAATGATAAACCATCTTTCATGTTTTCTATTTGCCACTGCTCTGTCAATCGGGAATGACTTCTCATGCATTTCCTTCGTACAGTTACAAGTAAACATTGAACAGTATGATAGGAGGGAACTACTTAAGAAAAGTGGAATTGGAAAGGTATAACTTTGTCTCTTCTCGATTGCCCAGCTATGCTGTTATGCTTTCCAAAACTTGTCTAACAACTAACTATTCGAATTCAGAGTATCATGTTCTTGTCAAAATCAGATGAGGAGCTACCATCTAATAGGAGGCTTGCAAAAGATCTTGTTGACAAATGGGTAATTGAAAACCCTATAAAATTGCCAGGTTTTATTTTTCAAGTCTTAGGGTCCATGATTGTTTGATTTTAATTTTTGCATTTTCTTTCTAACTGTCTTGTTTATGGAATGAGGGGGATGAATAGGCTAAATTGATGCATTGTAATGCAGATCCGACCAATATTCGAAAAGAGTACTAGATATGAAGACATGAGAGACTTCGATGGAGAAAGGGTTCCTTACAGAAGGCCACCACCAAGCAGGTACTAGATTTGTAACTATTATCTATATTTAACTGTTAAGATACAATTTTTTTGCTGCCTGCTATAATGATTATGAATCATAATTATATTGTTGTGTGATCCAATGAAGCATAACTAAAGAAAAGGCTATAGCGTCGGGAGATGATGGTGATGGTTTTGATTTTTTAGAACTTTCACAGTAAGTCTTACATTTTAATTTGTATCCCTAAGGTGTTTTAGTTTATACTGTTCTTGAATTGACCTATTTCATAATTTAACTGTAAATTTGAATTTTCATAGGGAACCTAAGCCTGGAGAAAAGGGTTACAGACCACATGCTTCCAGGCCTGAAGCATCGCCTCTGGACTATGTGGTGCGCCCTCAATCAAAGATCGATCCAGAAGAAATCAGAGCTCGTAGCAAGCAACTAAAACAATCTGAGCGGTGGACAAAGGTTAGCTTATTCCTATTTTAAGCTAGGACAATTATTTATGTTACTTTTCCATGAAGCTGCTATGACTTAAACCTAAAATCTCATATTTGCTGCCAGGGTGCTCTCCAGCCACTTGTCAGGTTACAGTCTGCAGTTTAGATTGTTAATAGCACCACAACCCTCTCCTCTCCTTTTTCTGCCCTCTGCCCCCACTCCACCAATACCCTCTACGACTCTAGCCTGGCTCTGATATCAGATTCAAACCCTCAATTTGTTTTTCTAGCCAATAGACAATTCACTTTTCTCTTTCTAGATTAAGTGGTAGGCATTTACAGAGTATAGTTACAAAATTACACATTTTCACATTGTTCCCAAGTTTAAAAAAATCAAAAAATAGATTTTGAAAATGATAATGCTCAGGAAATCTATTTTACTAAATTCAACATTCAATATTATGCAGCCATGCATAACATAATGGAATTTCAATTTTTTTCCATAAACCATTGTAATCTCGAAGTTTATCCTTTCCAAGCAAACATTATATGGGGTGCTGGAAAATATTGTCTATTTCTATAGATTCCATCTTTTTCATTCTAGAAATAGAACATCTTCATCTGATCATTTTAACCATACACTTCTGTTGATATTCTAAATTGATATTTTTCTTGTGATATTTGTCTGAACTTTTTTGTCTCTAAATTGCAGCTAAATAAGAAGTTGAAGAATCTGAAAGCTCCAAAGAAAAAGAGGCTTCAAGCAGCTAAGATTAATGTTGAGGGACGTGGGTTGGTGAAATATTTGTAGTTAATGACCAGCTTCTGTGAGATTCATTGTGGTCTTGTGGGTTTTCTAATGTATTTGATACCAACTCAGCTCTTTTTCATGACAACTTTTAACAAATTTGCCTTAAGATGGCAGCAAAACGTCTTGGCAATGTTATGTTTGACCAAAAAAAATCTGCCAGATTTCATAAAGTTTGACATAACATTTAGCTCGGTACTGAGTGCTTTGGACTTAAAATCTTTCTACCCACCTTTGGGATTCCTCTCCTTACTGGTTTAAACATTGCTATTTTCAAGACTTTCAGATTCTGGGAATTAAACTTGAAGGAAACCATAGGTATAAGATATATTGTGGTCGCAATGAAATTAGATATTTAGATTTACTTCAACTGAGAAGTACAATTTAATTTGTTTTTTAATGCAGTAATTTCTATTTTTTGTATGATTATTGCTTGGGTGTATCCAACAAGAATATTATGTTTGTTTTAGGCATGCCAAATAACAATCCCCAGTCAGACCATTGTTGTGATACAGGTTCTATAGAAGTTGAGTACAGCCTTCTTTTTATCACCATTCATTGGCTAGATTTAGTGGTTTATGGTATATAATCTATCAAGGATGTAAATGGTGTTAAAAGTATTGCAAACCATCCACTATGCATGCTCCTTTGACACATCTAGAGTCATTCACCAATCTTAAGAAATTAACTTAACCTACATTATCAAAAGGACTTAAACACCTCTAATGAAGAGAGGATTCATAGAATGCATAACCATAACCTACCTAAAACTAGATACCTTCTCATAAAAAATATTTGATTTTTTAAATTTAATTTTTTTAATTTTAAATAAGTATTTTTTAAATTCTTATTGGATTTGAGTTGTGTGTTTAAGTATCTCAACAATTAGACATGAGTTGAGAGTGCCTTTATGAATAGAGAGAGTTACTTCATAGAAACCTATTAAAGTTTATGTTGTGTGACATTGTCTTGGTTTAGCATATATAAGAAAAAAATCACTCTATGTAAATAGCATGTATACCTCACATCTATCATAAGCTTGTCATAATCAATCAATCAACTTTGGTGCTCCATTTTGGTTCTAGTATCCATTCAAAAATGTCATATGGTGTGTCATACCATGCATCATAATTTAGTCAACAAGAGATAAATCAAAGTTGGACTATATCTCTAACTCCCTCTTACAACTCTAGATTATGTGTCATAAATTCTCTTACATTTTCAATGTGGGATGTGGGACTTTGAGGGGCCACAATTTTTTATTTGAGAAGTTAACAAAGCTCTTTTTTTTTATTTAAATTCAGGATCTCAAAAAGATTCATGTCACCATAACTAGTTTGCTCTAGTTAAAGCCTATTTTAACATTAATTAGGGGCAAAGTCAACATCTAATGCCTTGAAAAAATTTGTTATGTTCTATAGCTCAAAATTTGTATTCTTTTTAGTTCTTAAGACTAGGATGCAAGGTTGAGACACCTTTCCTAATATTTCCCCCTCCAATTTGACTTGCATGTAAACTAATAAAAAATGCATGTTAGAGTACATCAAACAATTAACATGAAAATATATATTTAGGCCCCCTAGTACACAAGTTTATGGATTCAATGCTCAAGTTTGCATGTAACTACTAGTTGGAGGGAGTTAGCAAAGGCCAAAAAACTTAATTTTAATTTTGGAAGTTCATGGATCGTTTTTGTATTTTATAGAACTAAATTGTGTTAGTTTCATATCTCATAGATTTGACACGTGTAAAGGAATAGATGAACTAAGGATCAAGGCCAATCCCTAGGGATGTGTATAGATGGAACTCCAACTTTTATATTAGAATAAGCTACTTGTACCCTAGTCATTTTACTAAGGACAACCCAATGAAAATGGGCCCAAGAAAAAGCAAAAAGTGTCAAATATACATTTTTCACCTACATTCAACTCCAACTTTGACTTGTATGTAAATTAATATGAAGATGCATAAGAAAGTAAAACAAGTAGTCACCATGAAAGTAAATATTTAGAAACTCATAAAAAGGATATGAATATGAATGATGATTATGTGTACCATCCTTGATTTGAGTGCTCTATCTTGAATCTTATAAAATAAAAAATCTTCAATGAGGAGCATATGTCAAATTTTTAAAATAGGCACAAATTATAACTTGATTGAAATGTCACTGACAAAAGGGTACAAGTAAAAAGGATAAGAAATTCTACCTAGAATAGATAATTTTTCATGGAGAATAAATAAGAATAATGTTCTACCTAGAGTAGAAGAAGCAATATAATTCCATCTACAATGGAAGTGATCATATTCATCAAAGTAACATTACTAACACTATATGCCTCGCTCCAATTGGTTACATACAAAGGATGCAAGGAATTGGAGAAAAGGAGAAAATTATGTGATCATATACAAAACCACACAAACATGTAAGAATGTATAAATATCACCATGTGATAAACATTGAAGAACTTAATAAGATGTGATGATGGCATTATATGTGAAAGACAGGCAAGGTGCCCCCAAAATTTCACAATGAGGATGACAAGTAAATACTAATGGATAACATCATAAAATTATAGGTAAATATAATGTAGGATATGAAAAGTATGCATGCTTGGGGTGAAATAGGTGCCCCTTGTGACATACCCAAAGTTTACCCTATTGATTTCACCTAAGTTTTAACCCAGAATGTGAAAATATGAAGTTCATAAATATATAGAAATAAAAAAATTCTTTTTAATAACACATTTGCATATTTGCAATAAACCCATGTTTCATATTATATTGCATGAAGGAAATAATATTACATAATCCCAAGTAATGAATTCATCTTTTCATATACATTTACAAATATATTCAAATCATAATTACATAACATAGCTTCAAGAGCTTAATGGTACAAGAGTACATTAGTTAAGATGTCCGTATTTGGAACTCACATCTTCATCTTCTTTTGTTTCACAAGATTTGACTACCAACTGCATGAGGGAGAGCATCACCCAAGTTCTTTTTCTACCAACCATAAACTTAATGTGGTCCCCTGCACATCTTCCTAATCAGTAAGATGGCCCTACCCTTCAACGAAGAGTTTGGTATGGAAACCCTCTAGTATAATGCTTACCTAAGCATGGTTTTGTGTCCTACATAACTAGTGTTTCCATACACTGGATACCCACCTAACATGCATGACACTCCCTACTAGCTCTATAATCCTGGCTCACAATGAACCGACAAAATGTACACAGTGGAATCTACACTTACTTTGGCCAAAGTTTTGATATATATAAGATAAATCAAATCCACTTTCTATGAAGCGATGTTGTATATTCACCCATCCCCTCACTCAACTTGGAAACTCTCTTGACCTTAAATGAATTTTGACTAGGTTTGACCTTAATATAACATAACAAGATTTAATTCCAAATAGTGATGTCACACTTAGTTGATCTACCTGACCAAATAGGTTAATCCCAACCTCTGGTTTATCCTAACCCAAGGAATAAATAGACTTCCTACTTTTAGGGAATATGAATAATTGGGAACTTCTAACATGGTTTCAATCCCTTTGCACTGCTAACAACTTAATTTATGCAAGTGTATATGTAACATGCTATATCCTAGGTATCACCATAATACAGGTTCTAGATAGTTTCACATAAGTGCGTCATACAAACATGACAATCATAATAGCTATATACATATATCATACTACTAAGATTTCTCAACCAACTTATTTTCATTCTAGCTATATGTACAAGCATTGGCAATCAACAACAAAACATAGTATCAAAATAGAAAAGAGTAATGGTTAAGGATAACTAAGCATGCCTAGAAAATATAGCTTCCATGAAGAATTCACAACTCTATGCTCAATGCCAAAGACTTAGCTTGATGCCTTCTCGAACCCAGTCTATTTCTAATCAAACCAATCAATCTTAGATCTCAACTCTCAATAATTTTCTCTTAACTCACAATGAAATTGCTCCTCTAAACTCACAAATAATTACTCTCAAGCTTTCACAATGCTCTCTCTTAGAAAATAACTTAGCAAGAGAACAATGAATGAATAGAAATAATCAATCACAATGAACAACAATAATCAATCAAACTAAAAGATAGCTATGAAATTTTCCACCTTTCCTTCCCATGCTAGTTGTGGGTTTTTCTGGTAGAAAGGTTAGCATATTTATCTCACAAAAACTCTCAAGAAGCTCCTTAAATTGCCATGACCCATTGACAATTTCCTCTCTCTAATCTACTATACAAAACTCAACAAACTACTCCCTTTTCATAGTGCATGTGGTGTTCACATCATTTCCAATTTATTGCTTATGCTAAGTCGTGGAGTTTCTCAACTTACACATGTTAAAAATACTCAGTCAAAGCCTTCAATCTAGAGTTGTGAGTGGGCTTTTCCTAGTCCAATTTGTTCTTATACTCCTATCGCAACTTTTTCCTTCCATTTTGGCTTGTTTATGGCGACTAATTTGGAGGTTGTGGTTTGCACAATCGTTATATTTCAAATGCATTTCAAACAATAGCAAATTTCCCACGCCACCTTGCCAATTACACATCCTTTTGACGTGTTCAATAGCTTGGGTTGCAGCCATTTGTGTGGCATATAATGCATTCTTTTACACAACATTTACTTATCAAATTTGATATCATTATTATCTCTTATATCACATTATATCATGCGTGAAACTTTTGGCTTTATCACTTCTTATTCCATTGCATTATAATATGCAATAGGTATATCAATATAACATCTAATGGCAGCTTTGTATGGCTTAAAATCCCAAGTGTGTGGGTGACCGTTCACTTAACCATTTTCTCTAACCTTTTTCTCTCATAGGTTTTCTGGTTATTTTGTGTGCAGAGAGACATTATGGGTGGCGATAGGGTGCAAAAAGAGCCCAAAAATTGTGGTGAGTTTCACAAAGATCCGTTGGTGTGGCATATATGTGTTGAAGGTAGTTTGGCTCCCCTATTGGAGACTCTAGTGGGTCACGACCCTAAATTTTCTGTGCAGTTTTCTAACTCTTGGAAAGATCAAAGAGTGACTATGGGCAGTATTTCCTTTGAGTGAATGAGGAAGTAATAGCGCAAGTGACAAGGCCCTGCTGAGTACTGGTAAGAAATACCCGAAGCATACAAAGGCCCAAGATAATGAAATTTTGAACGCTTTTTTTGTGGGGAACGAGAAGTTGGTTCATAACTAGTCTAGGTTTGAGAGAGAGGCTCTTCCGCAGCCTTGGGACCAAGTTTGCCTCACCCTAATGAAGCACATGACTCTGGAAGATAGATACAAAACTTACTACTTCTATCATTTCCCTCTTTTAAATCACCTCTAACATAAAATTATGTTAAGCTTCCCTTTCTTCCTTCTTAAGGATTTAGAGAGCTCTATTGAAAAATGCATTGAGGTTGTTGGCCTAAAACCTGATGATACTCCTCCCCTACCGCTTCACCAAGGCCTCATTATGGGACTCTACCACATCCATCTTGTGTTATACCCACCCAAACCCATTTTTGTTGTCCACGTTGAGGAGATTGAACCTCCTGTTGTGACCAATATATCCCCGGACGAGTCCAAAGGTCCCATCAGAAAAACCCATCTCGTTTCTACTGATACTCATAAGCCTAAACCTGTTGCTAAGAAGCTTAAGGGGAATGCAGTAATTTCCTAGACTAGTGTTGTGGCTAGCCTTTGTGAGCTCGAGTCAACCCCTGCCAAGACTGTTAGCAAACCAACCCTAAAGAAGAAAGGTAAGGATGATACGAAGGGTTTGATGGAGCCTCCGACCAAGGATACAAAGGTAAAAATGTGGTGGGCAGGGATTCTAAGGGGGACACAGTGGTCGTGGCTACGATGGTGACTAGTGGCAATACCATCATCAAGAGGTCTAGAAGGCAGGCTAAGAATAACAAGAAAGTGTAGGTTAATGACTTGGATTCAGAAGAAAAGCAGTCTGACAACAAAGATTGCAGGGATGAGGAGGAGTGGGGATGAGGAGGAGTATGTTGGAGGGCCCCACTCCATTCCTGATATTAGCAAAGTGTAGAAGGATAACTTGACTTCCTAGTCCTTGACCCATTGGATGTGGAGTGTGTTGATACTGTGAAGGCTGCGGATTATGGGGAGGAGCTTTGTGTGTTGCAAGAAAGAATGGAAAAGATGGATAAAAAATTATGTGGCTTGGCTCGTTTCACTGTCAAGCTAGTCCATTGTGTTACTAGCACCCTGTCTGCGGTTATGAAGGATGAAATGGACAAGAATAATGTTGAAGAAGGACAGGAATGAGTTGGGGATGATGTTGTTAATCTCCTGACTAAGAACTGGGAAAATGCTAGTTAGTCTGTTGTTGATCCATTTTTTGTATATTTGCTATTGGTCCACTGTGTATGTTTTTTGGCTTGGTCTTTAATGTTTTTTGGAATTGAATTTTACTGGCCCTTGTGGCTCTCTGTGTAAAGGGTACAACACCTGAAATTTTGCTTACCTCAAAACATCTCACATATATATATATATATATATATATATATATATATATATATATATATATATATATATATATATATATATATATATATATATATATATATATATATATATATATATATATATTACAATATTATAATATACTACAATTACATTCAATCATACATTCATCAACTTTAAAACATATATATATGTATATGTATATATGTTATTTAATTAAATGCATACATATATACATATATAATAATGTATTTACACATTTCATTACTTTAATATCTTACTATATATATATATATATATATATATATATATATATATATATATATATAAAGTGTGTACATGTATGTGTCCATACAAATACTCACATGTATGTTGTATCTATGTACATATGGGTATACATAGGTATTTCTACCTACACATGCCCATGCACACACACACTCATATATGTGGGTTATTATATATAATGTATATATACATTTATTATATATACATATCCTTCTATATATTTTTTAATACACAAAGCATATCTCATGTTTCAATACAAGGATTTAACACTATGACTCAAACCAACTAAACAATCATAAAGAACCAAAGACAATCACCCAAACATTCCTATTAACCCAAAACTATCTCCAAGGTTTATTTACTGACACATAGCCCAAACTAACTTGACAAAGCTTGAACAACCTAAGTTGTGTGTGTATGCATTAACTCAATTAGGTACATTAGTCATCACCAACTTCCTCTCTTGGTTGATACTCTCCCTCTTCTCACTGGAGGGCTCGATTCTTTCCTACATCCAACTTAGTGAATCATGAACGAAGTTAGCTGATAACATGAAAAACATATTCATGATATATCATTTGCATCATTAAAGCATTTAAAAATAAATCACATCTCAATACATATTAATTCTTTGAAATTCACTAAAACATAATCATTCATTAAAAAATATTTACTCATAAACTTAATAGTAATTGGTGAATACACAATGGGGTGTAACATATCCTCCCCCTTATGAATTATCATACTCGAAGATTTGAAGTATCAAAGAATAAACATAAAACACAATAATTTATTTTTTTAAAACTCTTAAAAGCTTGCAAAATATGTGGAAACTTCTGCTTAATCTCTAAATAGTCTTCCCAAGTGGCAGCATATTTTGCATACTAGTCCCACTAAACCTTGCATTGCACAACCTCTCTATTATGTAGGTGAAGCCTACATGTTTTTAGTACTCTAAGAGGCTCAATCGTTACCACTCTTGGGTCCTGTACATTTAAAGCATTCCAATCAATAACATGATTCTCTCTTGGTATGTACTTTTTAAGGTATGACACATGAAATACATTATGCATCTTGGAAAGAGTTGGTAGTAAAGCAATTCAATAAGCGACAGGGTTAACTTCTTTGAAAACCTCAAAGGGACCTAAATAATGTGGGGATAGTTTGGATAACCTCAAAGGAAATCTTATGAGACTTAACTCTCACAAAAAACTTGTTTACCACTCAGGATCATCTAGGCACACATTTTGAATCTACATAACTCTTTTGTCTATCATTTTCCTTCACTAACCTTTTCTTTATCAAACTAACTTGCTCCTCCATCTCTGATAGCATTTTTGGCCCAAGGCTAATCCTATCCTCTAGTTTATCCCAGGTTATAAAATTTTGACACTTCCTTCCATATAATGCTTCAAATGGAGCCATCTTGAAAGTAGAATGATAGTGGAACCTCAAAGGGACCTACATAGCGTGGGGGTAGTTTGGATGACTTTCCAAACTTAATAGAACTCTTGTGAGGCTTAACTTTGAGAAAAACCTTTTCTCCCACTGAGAAACATCTAGGCACATGTTTAGAATTTGCATAACTCTTTTGTCTTTCATTTTCCTCCGCTAACCTTTTCTTTATCAAGCTAACTTGCTCCTTCATCTCTGATAGCGTTTTTGGCCCAAGGCTAATCTTATCCTCTAGCTTATCCTAGCTTATAGGAGTTCAACACTTCCTTTCATATAATGCTTCAAATAGAGCCATCTTGATAGCAGAATGATATGAATTATTGTATGAAAATTCCACTAATGGTCAATAATCTTCCCATTTGTATTGTTGATCCATGCAATATATTCTTAGTAGATCTTCTAACACCTAGTTTACCCTTTCTGTTTTGGCCATCTATTTTTGAGTGATATGTTGAACTTATTTTCAATTATGTCCCAAGTGAAGAAAATAAGGTTTTCCAAAACCTTGACGTTACATGAACATCTTTATTCCAGATAATATTCTCAGGAACTCCATGTAACCTAAACACCTCTTGCACAAAATTGCAAGCTATAATAGGAGCTCCATCTGTTAGGTTCCCTAGAATGAAATGAGATACCTTGGTAAGCTTATCCACCACTACTAGAATAACATTATGCTTATTCCTAGACATTGGAATTCCTTGCACAAAATCCATGCTAATGACTTGCCATTTCCTCTTCAAAATTTCATGAGGATACAATAGTCAAGATGCTAGGTGATGATGTGCTACCTTCACCCTTTGGAACTCTAGATAACTTGCTACAAATCTTGCAGCATCCTTCTTCATTCATTTCCAGAAATATAATGGCTTTGCATTAGCCAACAACTTAGTTTCTCTAAGATGTCCAGAATAGGGTGTGGTATGAACTTCTTTCCACACTGTATTCCTTAATTCCTCAAAGTCTAGTACATAGATTCTTCCTCTAAACCTTAGTAGATCATCTGGTTCAAAGTAAAATCCATCATACCTTGTGTCTTGTAGATCATCCAAGAGTGCTTGCTTAACTTACTCATAGTACTCATCGCCCTTGGAATTCTACAACACTTAACTCTTGAAATTGGTATGAATTGATATCATTGAGGAGATATGTATGGACTATGAATTAGGGCATCAGCAACTTGTTTTTCTTTTCACTTAGTGTAGTTGATCTCAAAATCATAGTCTAATATCAACTCAAGCCATCTCCTTTGTCGTGCATTTAGATTCAGCTGGGTAAACAAATGCTTTAGACCATGGTGGTCAGTCTTTAGTTTGAATGGTTTCCCAAGAAAATAGTGCATCCACATCTATAATGCATAGACAATTTCCACCAACTCTAGATCATGTGAAGCATAATTATGATCATAAGGCTTCAATTTCCTAGATTCGTAGGGAATGACTTTCCCATCTTGCATTAGTACTCCACCTAGATCTTCTCCTGAAGCATTCGAGATAACAACAAAATCACCTTTTGGATCTGGTACTTCAAGTATTGGAGTCATAGTTAACTTCTCTTTAAGTTGATCAAATGTCGCTTGATATTTTTTCAACCACTCAAACTTTTTCCCTTTCCTTTGCAATTATGTGATGGGAAAAGCTATCTTGGAAAAATTAGCTACAAACTTCCTATAATATCCTACCAAACCCATAAAGCTTTGGACTTCAGGCACATTCTTCGGTACTAGCCATTCAAGTATTGCTTTAATCTTTGTTGTCCATCAACTGCAATCCTATTTGTTGAAATCGCATGACCCTAATATTTTGCCTTTTTTTCTGAAAGAAGGTACACTTTGAAAGTTTCCCATAAATCTTATGCTCCCTTAGATGTTGGAGAACAATCCTCAAATGTTGGAGGTGTTCTTCCTCATTCTTGGAGTAGATAAGAATGTCATCTAAGAAGACTAACACAAACTTGTCTAAACAATCCTTGAATATATTATTCATTAGGTTCATGAATGTTGCATGTGCATTCGTCAATCCAAAAGGTAGGATAGTGAACTCATAATGACCACACCTTGTCCTAAAGTTTATTTTATAAATGTATTCATCCTTGATCCTTAGTTGACAATATCATGACTGCATATCAATTTTTGAAAACAACATCTCACCCCACAACTAATCAAAAATATCATCGATACGCGGTAGAGGGTACTTATTATTTATCATTGCCTTATTTAGTAGATGATAATATATACACAAGTGCAGTGTACAATCCTTCTTGTTGACAAAGATCATTGGCCCTCCCTAGGGTGAATGTTGGGTCTGATTAATCCTTTTGATGGCAACTCCTCAAGTTGAGCATTTAACTCCATTAGCTCTATTGTGGTCATCCTATATGGGGCTTTAGGTATAGGTTTTGACCCTAGAACTATATCAATGCAGAAGTCAAATACTCTTTTTGGAGGTAACCCAGGTAGTTCATCTGGGAATACATCCTCAAAGTCCTTTAAGATAGGATATTTCTCCATATCTGATTTCTCTGGTTTCATTATTTCTCCCTCTTTGGCTTCCTGAAGATCCTGGGGTTCATAGTACAATATGTCATCTTGAAAGATGAACTCCTTGCACTCATCCAGTTTTTCCATTTTCACTACAAAAATTTGACACCCCTTTTTCTTGGCTCTATGCATCTGTATAGTGAATATTTACCACAACTTAGCTTCCCTAGGAGTGCCTTGCAATAATACCTTATTCTCGAGGTCATCTCGACACTCTACTATCTTGGCATGACAATCAACTTTGGCTCTATGCCTCCATAACCAATTCATACCTAATATGACATTGTATGATCCTAGGGGGGCTACATAAAAAATTACATTTGTTAAGAAACTCAGAAGGTTTACCTTTGCCTCAAATAAACATTTCTCTACCTTATCTTTTGTTTGGTTTGCATAATCTACAGACCAAGATTTTTCCATAAATCTAGCTTTTCTAGATAACTTACTAGCTGCATTAGCAGAAACAAAACTTTTTGTAGCACTAGTGTCTATTAGAATTGAAATGGGTATACCAAGTAAAGTACATGGAATCTCTATTGGATTAATTTGGTACTTCATCTGCCAATTGTCTAGTGTTGCTTGAATTATTTGCTAAAACATTTTTTGCTGAGGAGGTAAGGGATTTCCATGAGGTTGTGTCCCATGTGTCTTATTAGGACATTAATTAGCGCAATGATCTCCACCACGCAAGAAACATCCTCTTACCGGTCCCTACCTTGTTGTTGGCTTTCCAGAATTGCCTCCATTCTTACTGGGGTTGTTGTTCTTCCTACCCATGCGGTCACCCCTAAACTCATTTTAGTTGTTTCAAAATCCCCTATCTCCTTTCCTCTTAAAATTTTGTCGATCACCTTTCTTCTTAAAGGTCTGATTAGTTTGTCATATAACAAACCTAAATTTTACGGGCTATTGATTTCACTTAATTTTTAACCCAAAATGTGAAAAGATAAAGTTCACAAATACATAGAAATAAAATTTTCATTTTAAATAGCACATTTGCATATTTGAAATAAGCCCATTTTATATTGCATTTCATGAAGGAAATAACATTACATAATCCCAAGTAATAAATTCATCTTTTCATATATATTTACAAATAGATTCAAATCATAATTACATAACATAGCTTCAAGAGCTTAATGGTACAAGAGTACAATAGTCAAGTTGTCCACATTTGCAACTCACATCTTCATCTTCTTCTATTTCACAAGCTTCAACTACCAACTACATGAGGGAGAGCATCACCCAAGTGCTTTTCCACCAACTAAAAACTTAATGTTGTCCATCACACATATTCCTAACTGGTAAGATGGCCCTACCCTTGAAGGAAGAGTTTGGTATGGAAACCCTCCAGTATAATGCCTACCTGAGCATGGTGTTGTGTCCTACATAACTTGTGATGCCATACACTTGATACTCACCTAACATGCATGACACTCCCTACTAGCTATACAATCTTGGCTCACAGTGAACCAACAAAGTGTACGCAGTGACATCTACAATGACTTTGGCCAAAGTTTTGATATATATAAGATAAATCAAATCCACTTTCTATGAAGCAGTGTCATATGTTCACCCACCTCCTTGCTCAAATTGGACTCTCTTGACCTTAAATAATTCTTGACAAGTGACCTAAAATATTTCTACCCACCTTTAGGATTCCTCTTACTAATTTAAACATTGCTATTTTCAAAAGGCTTTCAAATTCTAGGAATTAAACTTGAAGGAAACCATGGGTATAATATATTTTGTGATCATAATGAAATTAGATATTTAGATTTACTATGACTGAGAAGTATAATTTAATTTATTTTTAATGCAATGATTTTTATTTCTTATATGATTATTGCTTGGTTGTATCCAACAAGAATGCTTATAAGTATGTTAAATGGAATGTTCTATTTGTTTTAGATATGTCAAATAACAATCCCCAGTTAGTCCATTGTTGTGATACAAGTTCTCTAGAAATAGAGTATAGGCTTCTTTTTATCACCATTCATTGTACAAGGTTTATAATTGGTTAGATTTAGTGTTTTATGGTATATAATCTATCAAGGATGTAAATAATGGTGTTAAAATCATTTAAAGTGGACATTTATTTTTTAAATATAAAGACATCAAAATTTTAAATTATATTTTTTTGATGAATAGGCAATTATCTATATTAAATTAAGATAAAGATACATATTCACAAAAAAATATGGGTGATAAGAAGGCACACCCCAAGAGCCATATGGGCAGTGCCCAGAAAAAGAAAAAGATCACATGGGCCGAGCCCAGAAGTCCAGGATTACAAAACATATAAAAAGAGGGCCTTAAGAGGCCAAAACAGTGCCAGGAGGGTCTCTGTCATCCATGTTCTTCCCCCATACATCAGCGGGGTCTAGAGTGACATCAGGAGGAGGGCCCCAACCATCATCATCTTTTTCCTTCTCTTTATCTTTATCTTCACACTGGGGCGAGATTGCAAGCACCAAGCGCATAAAACTTTTACCTGTATCTGGCCAACAGAAGCCGGAAGTAGGAGGGTCATCAGAGGGCCACCCAAAGTTGCCACCGTCGCTCCCCAAAGCACCACCAGAAGGCCACCCCTGGCTAGCTCGTGGTGGAGGAGAGTGGATTCACTGAGGAGTGCGAGAATCCTATAGAAGTTACAAAGGCTAAGAGTAGGAACGCACAAAACCACTCCACTGCCAGCTCCGAGAGGGTGAATGGCTGCAGGAAGAGGTGGGTGAAGTGGGAACCCAAGCAACAGTACATGGGGCATTTCCCCAATGATCCAGCAACACTTGCAGGTGAGCAACTTCAAGTGCAAATTTGTTAGCTTGCACTTGAATCTATAAAAGCACATTAGAACAAATAATAGCTTTAGCATATAAAGATACATTAATATCCATTTGAGAATGAGAAAAAATGCAAGCATTTATGTCTTTCCAGATATTGAAGAGAATTTCCACTTTGAAAGTGTGCCAAAGTGGGTGAATTTAGCAGGAATTTTGGGAGAATCTCCTAGCAGAACCATATGCCAGGAGAAAGGCTCTAGCCTAAAGGGTCGAAAGAAGTCATAAATCCAAGTCCAAAGCTACTGAGCTCTGGGAAAAAACCTGAAAAGATGCTTAAAAGTCTCAACTTTCCCACAAAAAGGGCAACAAGGGTCCTAGACCCCTAGATGAGCAAGTTGAGAACCCACAGGAAAGCCTTGGAAAATAATACACCAAGCAAAGTGGGAAAGTTTCAGCTCAACACTTGCAGAACAAGTGGTAGCAAATATTTTATGCCAAACATGAGCGGGAGATTGAAGAAGCCACCTCTAGTTCAAACTCTGAATCATAGGAAAGTGTGGTGAAAGCCACTTGTAACCAAGTTGAGGCTTGTAATTCTTGAAAGGGGTGTCTAGATACCACTTCCAGTCTTTCCACTAGGGTTTGGTCCCATGAATTCTGACCTTATGAAGCATTTTTGTAGGAATAGCATTCACCAGACCATCATAAGTAGCACGGTCCTAGTTATGAAGCCTGTTTTGGGCATGAAAATCTTCCCACGACATGATACACATTATGGGTCTATGAAATAACTATTGCAGGGTCTCAATACCCTTCTTGTGGAATCTGGGCACCTTAAGCCAAGGCGACTTAGCCAACGAATGACCATTGCAAGCAAAAAGAGACGGCCACCAAATATTCTGCTAGTTGAGAGAAATCCCATCTTGAAACCAGAGCCAACCCAACGGAGCGAGGGCTTGACAGCCTCCCAAGCTCGCCAAATACTTTTGGCCACAAAAGTCCCAACAATTTGGACTGGTTCCTCCATGACCAAAAGGGTTTGAAATCCAATCCCCTTCCAGGCAGGTCTATGGACAGGAAAGACTGATTGAATACAATGCTTGAGAAGAATTTTCCAAGCCTCATCCCCGGTAAGGGCACGGATAATCCATTTAACACATAAAGCAGTTCCTTGTCATTGAGTGGAAAGCAACCCAAGTCCTCCAGAATCTCTGGGAAGGCAGCAGAATTCCCAAGCAACATGGTGAAACCCTTTGTGGGATTCAAAGGATGCCCAAAGAAAATATTGAAGCATTTTTTCAAGCTTGCCATAAGAAGCTTTGGAAGGAGCCCAACAAGAAGAATAGTAGACGTGGGTGGCTGCCAAAACTTTGGAGCACACTTGAAATTTCCCCGCCAGAGAGAGGGGCTTGGTAATCCAATAAGCAAGCTTCTACTTGACTTTGGAGAGCACAACTTGCCAAAGCTCAGTCGAGGATGCCTAGAAAGCAAAGGGAATGCCCAGAAACTAAAAAATCTCTCATATTATAATCCACTTCCAACTATATTGCTATAACCAAGGAGGGGAAGGAAAGATAGACTGTTTGTAGCATAAAGTTTTGTGCCACTGAATGGCAAAACTAGAAGCAAGAAAAAAGATGTTAAGACAATCCAAGGCTGCTTTAATAGTATCTTCTTCCTCCAGGAAAGTGAGGAAAGAGTCATCAGCAAAATGGCCATTAACCAACTAAGCCTGAGAGTTCGACAAAGAGATGCCCTTGACACATTGCTGGGAAATTGTGTTGGCTAGGAGGTAGCCAATCCCTCAGTAGCAAGCACATACAAAGAGGGGGCAAGCAGGCACCCTTTCCAAATGGAACAAAAGAGTCCTAAGGCAGAGGATTGACGACCATTAATGGTGATGCAAGTGAAGGCATCCACAAAGAGAATTCGAATGGTTTGAATAAAGTTAGGCCCAAAACCCAAAGCTTGTAGCATAGCAAGAATAAAAGGCCATTCAATACAGCCATAGGCCTTCGCAAAGTCAATTTTGATAAACATGGCTTTTTGGTTTGAAAATCAGACCCATTCCATGCCTTCCCAAACAACAATAATATTGTCCAGAATAAACCTAGATTTGATAAACCTAGTTTTCTCCAGGCGCACAACTTAAGGTAAGAGATGGCAGATCTTTAAAACCAAAGCCTTGGCGATGATCTTATAGGAGACATTGAGAAGTGTGATAGGTCTCCAGTTGTATATGTCTTCCAGGTCACTAGACTTAGATATGAAATTTATATTTCCTTTGTTTATTAAGTTACCTAGAGAATTAGCATGAAAAGCCTCTAAGTAAACATGATGCAGATCTTGCCCAACACAATCCCACAGGGCCTTGTAGAATTCACAAGGGAACCCATCAACCCCCGGGGCTTTGTCATCAACCATGGAATGGATAGCCTCCTTGAGATCATCAATTGTTAACAATTGATCACAAAAAAATTTATGGGCTAAGGAAAGCATATTTGGCACCACAGCAAGGCAGTCCTGAAAGGCTTGTTGTCGCACAGACATGGGTTCCTGTGCAATGAAAACCCACTCATAATGACGCACAAAGGCCTGGAGAATGACAGGAAGCTTAGAAAGCACTTGAATGCCATCTTTAATTTTTTTAATGCCCAAGGATGAGTGCCTGGCATGCAGAGCCAAAAAAAACTCTTTGGAGGCACGATCACCAATTTTTAACCAATGTAACCAGGCTTTGATTTGCGCACCTCTGGCAGCATAATTGTCTACAACTTGCTTTTTGTGCCTTAATTCCACCACCCTAATTTGCAATGACAGAAAAAAAGGGTTGGCTGCCAAAGCCCCAGTAGCTGAGCGGAGGTCAGCGATGGTAGCCTTATAAGACCACCGGCGAAAGATAGCCAGCTAGCGCCCATAAATGCGCAGAAATCTAGCCATGCAAGTGATAGCATCATTCCACCAAGTAATCCAGCCTATATGATGAGTTGGCCTACACTCTAGATTCCAGACTTTGTGAATGTGGGCCAGGGTGGGCTTGTGACAGAGTAAAGACGTGTTTACAAAAAAATGAGTTTTACATGTGCAAGGTTGTCTAGTCTCCCATTCAATGCGAAAAGAAATGGAGAAGTGGTCTAAAAAAGTCACATCCACTAATGGCTTAACCGGGAGAGAAGAGCTATCAAAAGAGAAAAAAGATTAAGCCGAGATCATGGTACGATCAAGGCGCTTAAATATTCTATTAGAACCAGCCCTAAAATTACACCAAGTGTGCTAGAGGGAATGAGAATGGCGACGACCAATGTTGGGATCAAAGAGCCCCAATTTATTGTGCATGTCAAACCACACCTCCCTTTCACCAGCTACCCATCTAAATGGCAAGGTGTCATCTTTGTAATACACCATCTCAACCATATTGAAATCCCCACACATCAGCCAGGTAGCAACTAGCAATGAATCAACAATCCAGTGCCAAAGCAAAGAACATTCCACAACATCATTAGAAGCATAGACATTAATAATCCCAAAGGAATGATTATCAATGTTGAGAAGGATCCAAACGAACTGATGAGTTGGATTAGACCCATGCTCGACCACACAAGAATGCCACTATGGGGACAAAAGGGTGGCAGCTTCGCGATGCCCAGCATCATGAGTAGTACAAAACATTTTACTAGCTGGCCAAATAGAGCGACAAGCCGAAGCAAGCAAAAAACCAAAAAAATTAACTTCTTGGAGATAAAACACTTCAATACCAGAATACTTATGCAAGGTATCTAGGTAACAGAATACTTTCTGGAGAGGTTTGTTAGACCTCGAACATTCCATGAGAGGAAATTCATGAATGAAACTCCTCCATCTTATTGAAGTCTGGTTCCTCTTCATTCAAGGAAGAGAAACAATTCTACAAAAACTCTGGCAGAACTTACCCAATCTGGATAGAAGGAGAGGGAAATCTTTTCTTTTCTTGAACAGATTCCCCTTCTTCCCTAGGAGGAGAAGGGTTGTAAGACTGCCTTTGAGCTCCTGTCACGGGAGGAGAAACATTCGACTATGCTATCATAATAGCAACAGGCTGAGGCATTACCTTTGGCCTAGGTTGCGGTGGAACAAAATCAACCCCAATAAGAGCTTCCTTCCCCTTCAATGAAGGGTTTGAAACAGCTTTCGCTGGTTTGAAGGCCTTGTGAGCTGACCCAGAACCAATGGATTTATTCTTGCATATTGTAACCATAGTCCATTTCCCATCAATTTTAGCAACAAAAGCATCCGTTGGACGAGGCTTGTCAACATCTCGTGGCGGAGAAGGTGTACGAGGCATTGTCAAAGGGCAGTCCTTGATCTTGTGGTTTGCGGACTGACACCTATAACACGTGTTGGGAAGATTAAAATAAGTAACTTTTTGGGTATGTCGAAGAGCTCCAATTTGAATATCAATGGAGTCTTTCAAATATTTGGAAAGGTCCACTTCCACACAAACCATTTTCTAGGGTCAAGCCTGAAAGAACCTATCTGTCTCAATGCAGATAACCCTCCCTAGTGAGGATGCCATATGATTCAAAAAAGGCCCACAAGGCAAGGGTAAACTAGGAAATTCAATCCAGACTAGAACTCGCAGCTTGGTGTCATCTGAGACAGCAAAGTCCCGATTCCATGCTTGGAAAGCTAACAAAGAAGACCAAACATACCAGGGACCATGGGCTAAAATAGCTTGGACATGATTGACCTCCGCAAAGCGGAATAAAAAGAAACCCTTGGTTAAATTTTGGACCATGTTAAGGCAGACCCCATGAGGGACCCAAGCCTTGCTGACCCACTCTTAAAGCACACTTTCAGGGGGAGTTCTCCCAAAAAAATACCCAAAAAGGGTGTGTTGCTCAAGCCATTGACAAGCAGTATCAAAGTTCAATAAAGGAAAAACCACATCACCTAGTGAATCAAAACACTTACCTCGTGAAAGACTTTCGAAACAAATTTATGGGGACGTTTGTTCGAAGGAGGAGCCATTGAGAAAATTTGATGAACCGCTAACACCAACATGAACTGTCGAGTTAGAGCTAGTTGAAGGCATATTAAAACCCAAAAACTGCACTAAATGTGGTCGTACACATAAGAAAAGAGGAGTTTTGTGTGCTACCAATGCAGTATGACGCAAGAGGGGCCAAGAATGACCGCAGACAACACAAAACCCTAACAGAGCTCATACACCTTTCCTCACAAACTCTAAATTTTTCTTCATATGTCTTAAATTATATTTTTAAATATTTCTTCAAGTAAACATAAAATAAAATAATGGACCATATGCCAACTAGTGCCACATAATTTATGCCAAAGATGGCTAGATCAGGCTTATGGGCCTTCCATCAAAGCCACAGACGGTTGAGGTGTCATCCACCATCACTTTGCTCAGGGGCAGAGCAATTAATCCACAATGATGGTTGCATCATAGGGGAATGACCAGAAAGATTAGCATGGCAATAATTTTGAGGAAATGGTAAAAAAGTATCGTCAACAAATTCTAAACAAGAAAGGTGATGATAGGGAATGTCCTCGGTGAGCTATGATACCAAGAAAATGGAGGCCGCTAGTATTGAACACTCATGTGGAGTTCAGGAGCTGAGCATAGAAATCGAATAGAATTCATTGAAGAGGACGATTTGATTTATTATGGTCAACCGATGCATTAATGAGTAATGGAGGCCAAATGATCTATATAATCAAATTTTGGGAGTTGAAACTCAAACACAAAGATGGACACGCCGATCAAACTGTAGAGTTCGAAGCAGGAGGGAGCCTTTCTCGGCTTCATTTTAGAACAGAGGCTAACAAAAATCTGTTTGAATAAGGACATTCTTTGCTTGGAGGCTGTGAGAATGGTGTTAGGGAAGAAATATTATTTCTCACAAAACAAAACCAAGGAAAACTTAGACATTCGTCCTGCTTTCTGGTTTCCTCACTGGACCTCAATTTGCCAAAGGTTCGTTGCTTGATTCTCCTACGAACAGTGTTCAAGGCCTCCATCCTGTTGGAAGACATCGACATTGTTGCCCTCACCCAACCAAGTGTGGGGATTCCATATCTAGATGATATTGAGAGAATTTTTCAGCTAGGAGTGGAGGTTGATTGGCACTCATTCATACTAGGCTTGAGTGCTAATGAGCTTCAACGACATAGGCACTAGGCGCTGTTGGGCTCTACGTTTCTTGGTCGCAGACTGGGCCTGGATGAAGTTACGAGAATCAACTGGTGCCATGAATTTGTAGAGATTATGGGAATGGGTGAATTCTATGAGGAAGATGACTGAGGTTTGACGGTGGTTTTTTGGTTTTTTTGACAAGTCTTGTAAATAGTGCCACGCATAATGAATGTAACGCCTCTAATAGAGGAGCAAAATTTTGCTCGTTAAATTAATGCATGTATCTATAAATGCCTTAGGCATTTGCTCCACCACCTTGGGGAGCAAACCAATGTAAATTTTTTGATATTAATATAATGAATGCAGCCATGGCTGTGTATTACAAATAAATAAAATAAAATAATTGTAAAAGTAATATTTCAAAAAATGATATAACGTATAAAATCAATGAAATAATTTATTTTTATAAAATTTTGGATGTATCATATAATTATATACTTAATATATGGAATGAATAATTTATTTAAATCATAGATAAACTTGTATTTTAGAATAGATCTATCCAAAAAAAATTAATATAGGCATCTTAAGTCTATATCTCTAACATCTTTTAGATAGATATATTTAACATATTTATACTAGTTTAATTGTGTTAAATTTTTATTGGGTGTTTATATTAAGGTTTTAATAGAATTTGATATTTAGAAATAAGGTTTATAATAAATAGGTGGTTAGTTAGAATTTATGGTTTTTTAAAAATATATGATCATAAAGTCTAAATAACAAATAATACTTAAGCGTATGTAGCCACTCTAGATAGTGAAGGAGGATAACTGTCACTCTTGCACACCACCCACTAGACATGCTCATTTTACACATCTAGAGTCATTCACCAATCTTAATAAATTAACCCAACCTACATTATCAAAGGGACTTAAACATCTCTAATGAAGAGAGGATTCATAGAATGCATAACCATAACCTACCTAAAAATAGATACCTTCCCATAAAAAATATTTTATTTTTTAAATTTAAATTTATTGAATTTAAGTATTAATTTTTTTTATTTTAATTAAACATTTTTTAAATTTATATTTGATTTGAGTTGTGTGTTTAAGTATCTTGAGAGATTGGACATGAGTTGAGAGTGCCTTTATGAATAGAGAGAAGTTACTTCATAGACACCTATTAAAGCTTATGTTGTGTGACAGTGTCTTGGTTTAGCATATATAAGAAAATATCATACTATATGTAGATAACATGTATGCCTCACTTCTATCATAATCAAAAAATCAACTTGGGTGCTCCATTTTGGCTCTAGTATCCATTCAAAAATTTCATAGGGTGTGTCACACAATGCATCATAATTTGGTCAACAAGAGATAAATCAAAGTTGGACTATATCTCTAACTCCCTGTTACAACTCTAAATTATGTGTAATAAATTCTCTTACATTTTCAATGTGGGATGTCCTAAGGGGCTTTATTTGAGAGGTTAACTAAGCTCATTTTTTTTAGCCACATAACTGGCTTGCTCTAGTTAAAGTCTATTTTAACATTCATTAAGGGGAAAAGTCAACCTCTAAAGCCTAGAAAAAATATTTTTATGTTCTATAGCTCAAAATTTGTAATTTTTTTAGTTCTTAAGACTAGGATGCAAGGTTGAGATACTTTTCCTAATTCCCCCCCCCAATTTGAATTGCATGTAAACTAATAAAAAATGATTTTCAAAGTACATCAAACTATTAACATGAAAGTAAATATATAAGCCCCCTAGTACACAAGTTTATAGATTTAATGCTCAAGTTTGCATGTAACTACTAGTTGGAGGGAGTTAACAAAGGCCAAAAATTTTAATTTTAAGTTTGGAAGTTCATGTGTCATTTTTGTATTTTATAGAACTAAATTGTGTTAGTTTCACACCTCATAGATTTTGACATGTGTAAAGGAATAGATGAGCTAAGGATCAAGACCAATCCTTAGGGATGTGTATAGATGGAACTGGGTTAGGTTTAGTTTATTTTACAATTTTTATATTAGAATATGCTACTCACTAGCCATTTTACTAAAGACAGCCCAATCAAAATGAGCCCCAAAAAAAGTGAAAAGTGTTGAATATACATTTTTCGCCATTATATTCAACTCCAACCTTGACTTGCATGTAAACTAATATGAAGATGCATTAGAAAGTAAAACAAGTTTTCAACATGAAAGTAAATATTTAGAAACTCATAAAAAGGATATGAATATGAATGATGATTATGTGTACCCTCCTTGCTTTGAGTGCTTTATCTTGAATCTTGTAAAATTTAAAATCTCCAATGTGGAGCATATGTCAAATTTTTAAAATAGGCACAAATTAAAACTTGATTGAGGGTAAACCCACAAAAGTGGTTTACAATTCGAGTGAGGAAGGAAAAGTTGCAAAAAATGACCCCATGCAAAAAAATTGGTTTTTGGGGTTTGAATGAACCCTTTAGTTTGAGCAAACCAAAAAAGGGTTTGAAAAATGAACCCTTTGGTTCAAGCGAACCAAAAAAGGGTTTGAATGAACCCTGGTTTGAGTGAACCAATTAAATGCAAGGTCCCACCATTCCTACCAAAAAACACAAACAAAACATTTTTTGAAAGGGGGTTCGAATGAACCAGGCCAAGGGTTTTGCCCAAACCCCCCTTTCCCACCTTCTCACCCTCTGGCACAAAAAAAGTCCAGAATTTTTTGTTTCAAAGCTCAAGTTGAGGATGAAAATGGAGGAGACTTCATAGACAACTGGATGATGGTAGTCCTCGGATCAAGCTATCCAACGAATATAATTTTAATATGTTTTGGTTTTATTATGTATTTATTTTTTTTAGTTTTATTAAACATAGGTTTTTCACCAAAATTCAAGCTCTATGTTTTGCACATGTGGAAAAATATCAAATTATCAAAAAATATTGAAAAATATGAGTGCACCAGATATTGAAGTCCTTGATCCAACAAAAAAAAATTGATACATACAAAAAAAGTTATGCATTATACGATCGGCCTATGTCTGAATTGTAATTGGTTTGACTTTGAAACTTGATTAAGGAAAAAATATGCAATAAAACACTATCTAACCAATTGGAAGCACTAGATATCGTAGTTACAAATCTAAATTCAAAAAAAATAGAATTTTATCCTTCATGGAAAAAAAGTTATGCGCTATATGGTGAGCGTCACTCCTTAAAAATGTTGTTTACTGAAAAAAACTAGTTTTCGAAGGAGATGGAAAAAGAAATGCAATCTAATTCCAAAAATTTTGAAAAAAATATATTTAGAATCTACAGACAAAATGTGACAAATCACTAGTTTGCATCATCTTCAAATTCTTTACGATTTAGCTGCTATAGGTGCCTGAAAGTGAAGATTTAGTTAGAAAAAATTATTTCAATGTCCAGTTTGGCCAAAAATTGTAAACCAATATTGTGGGATCACCCTTGAAATATCAATGATAAGAAGGTACAAGCAAAAAGGATACAAAATTCTACCTAGAATAGATTATTTTTCTTAGAGAATAAATAACAATAGGATTCTACCTAGAGTAGAAGAACAATATAATTCCATCTACAATGGAAGTGATCATGATCTAGTCACTGTAATAATATTCATCAAAGTAACATCAGTGACACTAGATATGGAGAAAAATATGTGATAATGTAAAACCACACAAACATGTAAGAATGTATAAATATCACCATGTGATAAATATTGAAGAACTTAATAAGATGTGATTATGACATTATTTATGAAAGAGGAAGCAAGGTGCCCCCAACATTTCACTATGATGTAACTATGATAAGTATTAGTATCATAACAAATTTTAAAATAGGTAGAAATTATAACTTGATTGAAATGTCAGTGAGAAAAAGGTATAAGTAAAAAGGATAATAAATTCTACCTAGAATAGATATTTTTTCTTGGAGAATAAATAACAATGGGATTCTACCTAGAGTAGAAGAAGCAATGTAATTTCATCAATAATGGAAGTAATCATGATCTAGTCACTGTAATCATATTCATCAAAGTAACATTAGTGACACTATATGCCTCACTCTAATTGTTTACATACAAGGGATGCAAGGAATTAGAGAAAATGAGAAAAATATGTGATTGTATAAAACCACACAAACATGTAAGAATGTATAAATATCACCATGTGGTAAACATTGAAGAACTTAATAAAATGTGATTATCAATTTGCAGGAAGTCAGGATGGGTCATATATGGCAAGTTGGATAGCCAAGCATTGAATTTTTCTTGAAAGCTCTACAAGAGTTCCAAAAGGAGTTCAATGATTAAGTTGAAAGGGAAAAGGAGTAGCCTAGGACAAATGGGTACAATCTGCACACCAAGGAGGACATATCTAATGATAAATATATAGCTATTGAAACATTATTGAGTCTAAGGAATAGGGAACCTAACAAAGAAGACTAGCCCATGAGATGATATAGGAAGCTCAAATTTTTGTATATTTATAGGGCATGTGCAGGATCATGGTATGCCAAAAAGTGGCAATGGAGAAAAAAATACGTGTTTCTACGACTCAAAAACGTGAAAATGCCAAGTTGACTTTATGTGGCTCGGGTGACTACCGAAGCAAAGCCCAAACCTAGATTTCAAAATCTGATATCCGATCCAAATCGGATATCCGATTTTTGAGACATATATATACTTCTATTTCGGCCCGATTAAAACTCATTCTCATTCGACATTTGCTTAACCGCGGCGGGGGCACAGTGGAAAGTTGATTCCGCAAATCAGATATCCGATTTGGTGCAAATCCATCTTCAAAAGGTTAGATTCTTGATTTTTTATTTGCTCTAATCAAATTTTCAATTAGATTTGTGTAATTTTAGTTGATTTTTTTCAAAATAGGGTTTTTTGATAGAATTTTTATGAAAATTTTGAGTTTAGCATGGATTTTGATGAAAATTGAATGTTTGCAATGGATTTTGATTTAAAAATAGTGTTTTTTATGTATTTGGATTAAAAATTAGAGAATTTTATAGATTTTTGTTAAAAACTAGGGTTTTTGTTGGATTTTTTAAAAAAACTAGGGTATTTTTATAATATTTTCATTTATATTGTCTAATTTTAATTAGATTGATTTGTTTTATATTTAATCAGGCATTATGGCTGTTGACAATGAAAATGCACAAATTCCACCACCTCCACCACCTCCACCTCCTTCACCTCCTCCACCTCCACCACCTCCACCTCCACCACCTCCACCACCACCACCTCCACCACCACCTCCACAGCCATCAATTCAAGAATTAATTTCTAAAAAATTACAACAATTAAGGGGCATTTCTGAAGTTTATACGAGAGTCCCTCGATTATCTGAGATGTCAAACACAATGAAATAAACAATTAAAAACATAGAAACCCTCTCCTCGCAACATAATGCCTTTCATTCGTGGTGAGAAGACATGAGAGAATATTATGCATGTGGATTGTCCTATGATGATGTGAAAGATCTTGGAATAACCAAAGCCCAAATAGCCTCTTTATTTGTTAACCCCCGCACTGGTTTGCCAGTTAATGTTAATAAAACAAAACTTTCTATAAATGGTACTCATAGAGACATTGTAGAAAACTTTTGGGATGTCGTTGGTGTATGGTTTTGAACCCACTTAGAACAACAATTGTGATATACCATTTTACTTTATAAAAAAAATTATATGCTGCAGCAGGTTTGTGTTGTTAGGGCATCATGGCTCGAATTACTTTGGCATTAGACCCTTCCAGGGGCATTGGTGGAGTATGCGGGGATAGACCAGGGGCAATTAGAGTAATACCCCACCCATATGTTCCCCCTCCTCCCTTTCCTCCGCCACCTTCAGTATACCATCCAAATATTATGCAGGATGCGGCCACACAGACTATCCATGCTATTCACTCTTTGAGTGGTCTTTTGATTTCGCATGCTTCTGTAGTAGCTCAGCCACATTCTGGTGATGTTGGTGATGGCTCAAGTGCTGCTACATCATCCTCATCAGGTCCACATATTTTTGTACCACATAGCACTCCATGTACACAAATATACTTAGGGTCCCTCTTGTACTGACCTAGGAGCATCCCTTAGACACTTAGATTATGAGCTTCATGATGTGGATATTATAGATCAGACGCAGGGGGGTGGAGCACACCATACAGAGTCCTCTCCTACTAGAGAGGGGGACATTGGAGTCGTGACACAGGTAAAATTTAAGTTGTGAATTTATAACTTGCATTTAGTTTTAAATGAATATTAATAAGAGATAGTATAATGTACTAATATTTATTTATATGGTCTATTTAATAGTTGATGTTTGAAGAGGAGCTCGCACAGGTGATTGATAGCACCTTTAGGGCCATTTCATTTGGCCATGACATGCACACAGTATATATTTTGCACTCACTTGTTTACATTTTTTTATTATATAGTTTCTTGTCCTTTGAATTGTCATTAATGAGGGTATATAATAGCATATGTTTATCTTATTTTCCTCTTGTAGAATACCTTGTTAGCGGCAGTGCATTGCTTGTCGAGATTATGGAAGTGTAATGTTGGATAAGGGCAAGGTAATTGAACTCAAATTTGATTGAATTAATAATTTTAAGATCTTATATTGATTATACATATATTGACATAGATTGGTAGTTTCATATGTACTTGTCATTTTTATGTGCAGGGAATTATGAGCTATACATCCTTGTTGACAAGTGACACAATGCCCAAAGCAATACATATTGGAACACTTGAAGGAGTAGGTGTTGAAGCACCTA
>VDFB02281721.1:48134-90312 GCA_007258455.2 Sequoia sempervirens
TACCTTCAACACATATATGCCACACCAACAGATCTTTGTGAAACTCACCACAATTTTTGGGCTCTTTTTGCACCCTATCGCCACCCATAATGTCTCTCTGCACACGAAATAACCAGAAAACCTATGAGAGAAAAAGGTTAGAGTAAATGGTTAAGTGAACGGTCACCCACACACTTGGGATTTTAAGCCATACAAAGCTGCCATGAGATGTTATATTGATATACCTATTGCATATTATAATGCAATGGAATAAGAAATGAAAAAGCCAAAAGTTTCACACATGATATAATGTGATATAAGAGATAATAATGATATCAAATTTGATAAGTAAATGTTGTGTAAAAGAATTCATTATATGCCACACAAATGGCTGCAACTCAAGCTATTGAACACGTCAAAAGGATGTGTAATTGGCAAGGTGGCGTGGGAAATTTGTTATTGTTTGAAATGCATTTGAAATATAACTATTGTGCAAACCACAACCTCCAAATTAGTTGCCATAAACAAGCCAAAATGGAAGGAAAAAGTTGCGATAAGAGTATAAGAACAAATTGGACTAGGAAAATCCCACTCACAACTCCAGATTGAAGGCTTTGACTGAGTATTTTTAACATGTGTAAGTTGAGAAACTCCACGACTTAGCATAAGCAACAAATTGGAAATGATGTGAACACCACATGCACTATGAAAAGAGAGTAGTTTGTTGAGTTTTGTATAGTAGATTAGAGAGAGGAGATTGTCAATGGGTCATGGCAATTTAAGGAGCTTCTTGAGAGTTTTTGTGAGATAAATATGCTAACCTTTCTACCAGAAAAACCCACAACTAGCATGGGAAGGAAAGGTGGAAAATTTCATAGCTATCTTTTAGTTTGATTGATTATTGTTGTTCATTGTGATTGATTATTTCTATTCATTCATTGTTCTCTTGCTAAGTTATTTTCTGAGAGAGAGCATTGTGAAAGCTTGAGAGTAATTCTTTGTGAGTTTAGAGGATCAATTTCATTGTGAGTTAAGAGAAAATTATTGAGAGTTGAGATCTAAGATTGATTGGTTTGATTAGAAATAGACTGGGTTCGAGAAGGCATCAAGCTAAGTCTTTGGCATTGAGCTCATAGAGTTGTGAATTCTTCATGGAAGCTATATTTTCTAGGCATGCTTAGTTATCCTTAACCATTACTCTTTTCTATTTTGATACTATGTTTTGTTGTTGATTGCCAATGCTTGTACATATAGCTAGAATGAAAATAAGTTGGTTGAGAAATCTTAGTAGTATGATATATTTATATTGCTATTATGATTGTCATGTTTGTATGACGTACTTATGTGAAACTATCTAGAACCTGTATTATGGTGATACCTAGGATATAACATGTTACATATACACTTGCATAAATTAAGTTGTTAGTAGTGCAAAGGGATTGAAACCATGTTAGAAGTTCCCAATTATTCATATTCCCTAAAAGTAGGAAGTCTATTTATTCCTTGGGTTAGGATAAACCAGAGGTTGGGATTAACCTATTTGGTCAGGTAGATCAACTAAGTGTGACATCACTATTTGGAATGAAATCTTGTTATGTTATATTAAGGTCAAACCTAGTCAAAATTCATTTAAGGTCAAGAGAGTTTCCAAGTTGAGCGAGGGGATGGGTGAATATATGACATCGCTTCATAGAAAGTGGATTTGATTTATCTTATACATATCAAAACTTTGGCCAAAGTAAGTGTAGATTCCACTGTGTACATTTTATCGGTTCATTGTGAGCCAGGATTATAGAGCTAGTAGGGAGTGTCATGCATGTTAGGTGGGTATCCAGTGTATGGAAACACTAGTTATGTAGGACACAAAACCATGCTTAGGTAAGCATTATACTAGAGGGTTTCCATACCAAACTCTTCGTTGAAGGGTAGGGCCATCTTACTGATTAGGAAGATGTGCAGGGGACCGCATTAAGTTTATGGTTGGTAGAAAAAGAACTTGGGTGATGCTCTCCCTCATGCAGTTGGTAGTCAAATCTTGTGAAACAAAAGAAGATGAAGATGTGAGTTCCAAATACGAACATCTTAACTATTGTACTCTTGTACCATTAAGCTCTTGAAGCTATGTTATGTAATTATGATTTGAATATATTTGTAAATGTATATGAAAAGATGAATTCATTACTTGGGATTATGTAATATTATTTCCTTCATGCAATATAATATGAAACATGGGTTTATTGCAAATATGCAAATGTGTTATTAAAAATAATTTTTTTATTTCTATATATTTATGAACTTCATATTTTCACATTCTGGGTTAAAACTTAGGTGAAATCAATAGGGTAAGCTTTGGGTATGTCACAAGGGGCACCTATTTCACCCCAAGCATGCATACTTTTCATATCCTATATATTTACCTATAATTTTATGATGTTATCCATTAGTATTTACTTGTCATCCTCATTGTGAAATTTTGGGGGCACCTTGCCTGTCTTTCACATATAATGCCATCATCACATCTTATTAAGTTCTTCAATGTTTATCACATGGTGATATTTATACATTCTTACATGTTTGTGTGGTTTTGTATATGATCACATAATTTTCTCCTTTTCTCCAATTCCTTGCATCCTTTGTATGTAACCAATTGGAGCGAGGCATATAGTGTTAGTAATGTTACTTTGATGAATATGATCACTTCCATTGTAGATGGAATTATATTGCTTCTTCTACTCTAGGTAGAACATTATTCTTATTTATTCTCCATGAAAAATTATCTATTCTAGGTAGAATTTCTTATCCTTTTTACTTGTACCCTTTTGTCAGTGACATTTCAATCAAGTTATAATTTGTGCCTATTTTAAAAATTTGACATATGCTCCTCATTGAAGATTTTTTATTTTATAAGATTCAAGATAGAGCACTCAAATCAAGGATGGTACACATAATCATCATTCATATTCATATCCTTTTTATGAGTTTCTAAATATTTACTTTCATGGTGACTACTTGTTTTACTTTCTTATGCATCTTCATATTAATTTACATACAAGTCAAAGTTGGAGTTGAATGTAGGTGAAAAATGTATATTTGACACTTTTTGCTTTTTCTTGGGCCCATTTTCATTGGGTTGTCCTTAGTAAAATGACTAGGGTACAAGTAGCTTATTCTAATATAAAAGTTGGAGTTCCATCTATACACATCCCTAGGGATTGGCCTTGATCCTTAGTTCATCTATTCCTTTACACGTGTCAAATCTATGAGATATGAAACTAACACAATTTAGTTCTATAAAATACAAAAACGATCCATGAACTTCCAAAATTAAAATTAAGTTTTTTGGCCTTTGCTAACTCCCTCCAACTAGTAGTTACATGCAAACTTGAGCATTGAATCCATAAACTTGTGTACTAGGGGGCCTAAATATATATTTTCATGTTAATTGTTTGATGTACTCTAACATGCATTTTTTATTAGTTTACATGCAAGTCAAATTGGAGGGGGAAATATTAGGAAAGGTGTCTCAACCTTGCATCCTAGTCTTAAGAACTAAAAAGAAAACAAATTTTGAGCTATAGAACATAACAAATTTTTTCAAGGCATTAGATGTTGAATTTGCCCCTAATTAATGTTAAAATAGGCTTTAACTAGAGCAAACTAGTTATGGTGACATGAATCTTTTTGAGATCCTGAATTTAAATAAAAAAAAAAGAGCTTTGTTAACTTCTCAAATAAAAAATTGTGGCCCCTCAAAGTCCCACATCCCACATTGAAAATGTAAGAGAATTTATGACACATAATCTAGAGTTGTAAGAGGGAGTTAGAGATATAGTCCAACTTTGATTTATCTCTTGTTGACTAAATTATGATGCATGGTATGACACACCATATGACATTTACATAAACTTATGATAGATGTGAGGTATACATGCTATTTACATAGAGTGATTTTTTTCTTATATATGCTAAACCAAGACAATGTCACACAACATAAACTTTAATAGGTTTCTATGAAGTAACTCTCTCTATTCATAAAGGCACTCTCAACTCATGTCTAATTGTTGAGATACTTAAACACACAACTCAAATCCAATAAGAATTTAAAAAATACTTATTTAAAATTAAAAAAATTAAATTTAAAAAATCAAATATTTTTTATGAGAAGGTATCTAGTTTTAGGTAGGTTATGGTTATGCATTCTATGAATCCTCTCTTCATTAGAGGTGTTTAAGTCCTTTTGATAATGTAGGTTAAGTTAATTTCTTAAGATTGGTGAATGACTCTAGATGTGTCAAAGGAGCATGCATAGTGGATGGTTTGCAATACTTTTAACACCATTTACATCCTTGATAGATTATATACCATAAACCACTAAATCTAGCCAATGAATGGTGATAAAAAGAAGGCTGTACTCAACTTCTATAGAACCTGTATCACAACAATGGTCTGACTGGGGATTGTTATTTGGCATGCCTAAAACAAACATAATATTCTTGTTGGATACACCCAAGCAATAATCATACAAAAAATAGAAATTACTGCATTAAAAAACAAATTAAATTGTACTTCTCAGTTGAAGTAAATCTAAATATCTAATTTCATTGCGACCACAATATATCTTATACCTATGGTTTCCTTCAAGTTTAATTCCCAGAATCTGAAAGTCTTGAAAATAGCAATGTTTAAACCAGTAAGGAGAGGAATCCCAAAGGTGGGTAGAAAGATTTTAAGTCCAAAGCACTCAGTACCGAGCTAAATGTTATGTCAAACTTTATGAAATCTGGCAGATTTTTTTTGGTCAAACATAACATTGCCAAGACGTTTTGCTGCCATCTTAAGGCAAATTTGTTAAAAGTTGTCATGAAAAAGAGCTGAGTTGGTATCAAATACATTAGAAAACCCACAAGACCACAATGAATCTCACAGAAGCTGGTCATTAACTACAAATATTTCACCAACCCACGTCCCTCAACATTAATCTTAGCTGCTTGAAGCCTCTTTTTCTTTGGAGCTTTCAGATTCTTCAACTTCTTATTTAGCTGCAATTTAGAGACAAAAAAGTTCAGACAAATATCACAAGAAAAATATCAATTTAGAATATCAACAGAAGTGTATGGTTAAAATGATCAGATGAAGATGTTCTATTTCTAGAATGAAAAAGATGGAATCTATAGAAATAGACAATATTTTCCAGCACCCCATATAATGTTTGCTTGGAAAGGATAAACTTCGAGATTACAATGGTTTATGGAAAAAAATTGAAATTCCATTATGTTATGCATGGCTGCATAATATTGAATGTTGAATTTAGTAAAATAGATTTCCTGAGCATTATCATTTTCAAAATCTATTTTTTGATTTTTTTAAACTTGGGAACAATGTGAAAATGTGTAATTTTGTAACTATACTCTGTAAATGCCTACCACTTAATCTAGAAAGAGAAAAGTGAATTGTCTATTGGCTAGAAAAACAAATTGAGGGTTTGAATCTGATATCAGAGCCAGGCTAGAGTCGTAGAGGGTATTGGTGGAGTGGGGGCAGAGGGCAGAAAAAGGAGAGGAGAGGGTTGTGGTGCTATTAACAATCTAAACTGCAGACTGTAACCTGACAAGTGGCTGGAGAGCACCCTGGCAGCAAATATGAGATTTTAGGTTTAAGTCATAGCAGCTTCATGGAAAAGTAACATAAATAATTGTCCTAGCTTAAAATAGGAATAAGCTAACCTTTGTCCACCGCTCAGATTGTTTTAGTTGCTTGCTACGAGCTCTGATTTCTTCTGGATCGATCTTTGATTGAGGGCGCACCACATAGTCCAGAGGCGATGCTTCAGGCCTGGAAGCATGTGGTCTGTAACCCTTTTCTCCAGGCTTAGGTTCCCTATGAAAATTCAAATTTACAGTTAAATTATGAAATAGGTCAATTCAAGAACAGTATAAACTAAAACACCTTAGGGATACAAATTAAAATGTAAGACTTACTGTGAAAGTTCTAAAAAATCAAAACCATCACCATCATCTCCCGACGCTATAGCCTTTTCTTTAGTTATGCTTCATTGGATCACACAACAATATAATTATGATTCATAATCATTATAGCAGGCAGCAAAAAAATTGTAAAAAAAAAATCTTAACAGTTAAATATAGATAATAGTTACAAATCTAGTACCTGCTTGGTGGTGGCCTTCTGTAAGGAACCCTTTCTCCATCGAAGTCTCTCATGTCTTCATATCTAGTACTCTTTTCGAATATTGGTCGGATCTGCGTTACAATGCATCAATTTAGCCTATTCATCCCCCTCATTCCATAAACAAGACAGTTAGAAAGAAAATGCAAAAATTAAAATCAAACAATCATGGACCCTAAGACTTGAAAAATAAAACCTGGCAATTTTATAGGGTTTTCAATTACCCATTTGTCAACAAGATCTTTTGCAAGCCTCCTATTAGATGGTAGCTCCTCATCTGATTTTGACAAGAACATGATACTCTGAATTCGAATAGTTAGTTGTTAGACAAGTTTTGGAAAGCATAACAGCATAGCTGGGCAATCGAGAAGAGACAAAGTTATACCTTTCCAATTCCACTTTTCTTGAGTAGTTCCCTCCTATCATACTGTTCAATGTTTACTTGTAACTGTACGAAGGAAATGCATGAGAAGTCATTCCCGATTGACAGAGCAGTGACAAATAGAAAACATGAAAGATGGTTTATCATTACTCATGAAAAATAGATTAATTTTTATTTTATGCAAAATAATCATACTATGAAAAATCTCTCATATGCATAGATGCAAGATACTTGTATGATATGAGAGGAAATCATTACAAGGAAACAAAGAAAAAGTTTGTCACACATATTGCAACTTCAACTGGGAAAAGGAATGAAAGAGAATAATTTCCGAGACTACAATTGAAGTAAAATAAGAAAAGAATTCAGATATAAAAGACGTAGCCTTACATCTGTTAAGATCTTCAATATTGCAGTACGAATATTTATATTGGGCAAACATCCGTCTGGCAGCGGCTCAAGCCAATTCTTCAAAACGGAAAGTATCCCTCGGCCTACAAATTCTTGCTGCAATTGTTTCCTGGAACAGCCAGTTGTTTTACAACTAGAAGAATTTCTGATAGATTGGAAAGCTAAATACGAAGCACACTCCCTTTGGACAAGGCACATCATAACCATAGAATATCTTACTTGGAAAGGACCTCTGTTAGCAGAGGTAACATTTTAAGCTTATTAATTGCTGGTTTGGATTGCCGATTGAACTCAGCATCTTCCTCAGCTGCAACTTCAAACTTAGCCAGATATTGCTCAATAATCACTGCAGTTTCCTCTGGTGAGCGTTCAAATCCTTTCTTTTTCTTCTTCTTAGATTTAAAAAGGTTGTTAATTTCATCATCTTCCTCTTCTGCCTGCAAATCATATCAAGCATATAGAAGGTTTTTAAATCTTTGCAGAATAGCTTAACATAAAACTTATATCTATATATGCTAGAAGTACAAAGCTTAACAATTTTGCTATGCAATTTTTCTCTGTTTTCTATGAAGAAATGCAATTTAACCTGATTTCATGGCAATTTGAATATTGCTGTTGTGAAAAATGGTAATGGCGAGTTTTACCTGATACTATGGCTATGTAATACTACTGTGAGAATAGTGGCTGTGAGATAATGGCTTGTGTAATTATTGCGCAGAAGAATTAATTAACTGGTTTTGAAATCTCAGTAGAAGTGATAACCGTTACCATCTTTGTACATCATGTTTGGTATTATAAGGTGTTCTCTTTTCTGATGTTAAAGTTTTCTCCCATGGTCTATGCCCTAACCTGGTTCATAGCTAGTTAAAGGAAGAATAGTATTATGTCAGGCACTGTCTAGACTCCACAGTGCATATAGTGTAACCCTGCATTTGGATTGATCAGTTTTACTTATGCCCCTTTGTTCTGTCAATTATACCCGATAGATTTGAGTGCATTATTATTAACCTGTTATCTTTTGGATTGTGGCCCTTTATTCTATAATTTTGAGTTCCAGTAGAAAGTTGAAATTGTCCTTAAATGAGGTGTAGGCCGATGGTACTAGGACAATCATATGGCGTGGACTGCTGAAGCCTGAGCATATTATGTTTCAGATTTGTTTCCCGCTGCATTGAGTTGTATGATTGACGAGTCAGAATTATTTATATGTAATTCCATTAACAAGTGCATACAAGTTCTGTCAGGAAAGGTTGATTCTTAGATAATCAATTGCGTTGTGTTTTCTACATTCCCCATTGTTCTTTCAGAGATCAGAGAAGTAGAAGTCTGTGTGAGTGTAGATGAACGTAATCATGGTAGGGAAAGCAGTCAAATTTGATCCTCTGTATCAGCCATAAGTATTGGTGACATTTAATTCCCTCTCTTTTGCTTTGCAGTATCAAAAGATAGTGTGCAAGATTGACAGTCAAATTTGATCCTATCATTGGTTGTCTTTGCTGCATCAGCCATAGTTACTAGTGACATTTAATTCCCTCTCTTTTCCTTTGCACTATCAAAAGATAGTGTGCAAGACTGACATCAGTGCATAGCTTGAGCTTGCATGGTTGGGGATGAAAATGAACACTTCACTGTTAAACTGACACACACACACATATTTATGTTGGAAGTAGATATTATGACCTTCATTGATAATATTCAATGGTGGAAACTTCAGCCAACTATTACCTACTAAGAAACTTCAGCCACCTATTACTTATTTAGTGAAGGATGTTTAATACTGGCATTTCTATGTTGTGATCAAATAAGATTAAGTGAAAGCTAAACTAGCAGGCATGAACGAGAAAGAAATGGATGTAACTTTTCATTCCTCCTAAATTCTTTTAGTCTATCATTTCTATATTAATGAATTGAATATCATGTATTGGTAGTAATAGCTTAGCAAGTAATTTGAAGAATTGTATGATATATACCTGTTTAGTTAAATAAATGAGGTTTTCATAATCAAGATTACATCTTTGAAATACCTATTTAAAATATGAATTTTGCTTTTTTCACTTATATGATTTGGGTTCTTTGTAGATCATACAATTTCATCAAAGTCACATAATATAGCTAATTTTTAAAAACTTTAATAAAATTATAATTCAGGAAGAGAAATAGAATTAGGTTATTAGATTGGTTTCATTGAAAGAACTGTGTAAATACAGTTTCTACAAATGTTGGCCGCTGGGCCTGCCAAACAAGCAAGTTTTACCATGGGCCAATCCAAAAGTAGATTCTCAACTATGTGTATGTTGTTTTTTCCTTGTTTCTGATGATGGCACATGATATCAGTTTCAAATTATTTCTGACCTTCAGTTGAAATAAAAAAACACAAATCACAAATTTTGGTTTCAACTATGCTTTCGGGTTCAGAAGAAATGAAATGAGAAGGAAAGTTATGACGATTATAGAAGGGCCAAATATGAAGAATAAAATTATCCTACACATCTGTACCAACTTCCATGTTTTGAGGGTATCAGATTTCTGGTTAATATGTTTGGAAATGAAAACAAGATGAATGTCCTCAAATTCATGTTTAGTGAGAAATTTTACATTTTAAACATCTTTCTGACTCTATAAGTCACGTAGATGAGAATAAAGGTCTTCACTTGTTGAAAAGGCTTGTTAGAGTAAACCTACAGGGAGTATGATTTGTAGTAAACAGTAAGGTAAAGTATTTTGGCATAGCACATTCTACAAGTACATAACATTCTCGTTTCTTAATATGATATTATGACATCCTCTTTTTTATAAGCAAACGAGATAGAGAGGGAATTTCTTAAGCATGATTTCTTATTTAGAAAATTTAGAAAATTTTACATTTGTCATAATCACACCTGTGGAGCATTATGGATAAAGTCATCATCATCAGAGAGAATATGATCATGTGGATCAACCCCAGTATCATCAATAAATGCATCATCTTCAATGGTTCTTTGACCTGCTTGGTCATCCTGAAATACAACCATCATTGGAAATGAACATTGAGAAACTAATACTTCAAAACATGGCTAAATACAACCATCATTGGAAATGAACATTGAGAAACTAATACTTCAAAACATGGCTAAACAGTTAACTTTAAAATATTATTCTAATTTCTAACAATAAACAGCAAAGATAAAACAAAAGATACTAACTTCTGACTCTCCAGCAATTGTGTCCCACATTTCTTCCATTTCTGTATCATTTCTGTTGCTCCTGGAATTTTCAAAATTTTCTCCAGAATTAACAAGTCTCCTGATCTTACTTACAGATTCAGATTCATTCTTGGATTTTGATTCCTTTTCTCTCCCACCCTCATTACCCATCATTTTCTTTTTTTTCCTAGCTTCGCCACTGGTTCTATCTTCACTCTTCCTTTTCAGTGACTTCTCTATCTCATCAGACCTTTCATGTCCACCCTTCTTTATGAGCCTAATTTTTATTTTCCTAACCTTAGAATCATTATGTTCTCCCGAATCAAAGGCAGGAGAATGGGATTTCTCAGTGCACCAGTATTCCTTCTCTTCCACTGGCTCAAGAAGAAAATTTCCGTGCCCGCTCTTGTTTACAAGCCTATTTTTTCTGCGCTTGTTTACCACATTCTCTGTACGGAACTCTCTATCTGATTCCATGTCTAGATCCATAACAGGCTCTCCTCCATCACAATAACTGCACACCAATAATCAAGACATAAGTTTGATATCGCCAAGACAACAAAAATGCTGCATATACATGAAATTCAACATTCAAACTTTTATGAGATTCTGGTGTAAAAATTGTGAAGTACAATTTAAAAGCATGACCAGTGTTTGAAATTCGTTTAACCAGTGCTCACAACTCTTATGATCTATGTTTAAAGATTTTATAACCCATGTTGCCAAATCTACTAACCCATATTTACAAACCTTATAATCTTCTTCATCACAATTACTGCACATTAATCGCCAACAGCGACCTCAAGTTTGATATTGTCAAGACAACAAAACTGATAAGCATGCATCTAATTCAAAATACACGGTTTTTTCAGGTCATGTGTAACAATTATGGGTACGTTCAAGCGGCATGTAGGATGTTTGCAAATCTTACCACCCAATGCAGGAGCACCTTAGCCGAGCCCCCTTCCACCTGGCAACGTCTATTAGCTCTGACGGTTCCATTAATTTTGAGCGTTATATATTCTCCACCAACGGTTTGGTAGAGGCAGCTGGATTGGCAGTCGACTATTTTCTTAGCATCTTTAGTTTCCCATGAACGAGGAGTCGTGGAGTTGGCTAATGCAATCTTATTTAAATGAGCTGTCAATAGTAGTCTGAACATGAAGTCTGTTGTAGGTTTTCTATTGTATTGAAGGATTTTGGTCAAGCCTGATCTCTGCATGGACTGTCAGTTGTATAAGCTTTCTGTCTGAAATAAGATTTGGGGTTGTATTGAAGAAACGGTTGAATTGCTCTCAGACTCAGACAAGCCCGAAGTTATCATTATAATGATGGTGTTATTCCTGTTAATGAAATTTTGCTTTCATTCTTATTAGCTGTTTTGCAATATTTTTGAGTTTGTTTCTTTGGGTTGTCTGAGTTGGCTTTTTCATTGGAGATTATCAGACTTAAACAACATACATACTTTAAGATTTGATTTGTTTAGATGGTTCATCTGAAATTACACTAATTAATAGACATTACTGCAAAAACTAATACAATTTCAGATAAATGACCTAAACTAAAAGTACACTTTTCAAGCCAAACCCACTCGGACTGCATCACCACCCTTGCTCACAAATCTTATAACCTGTGTTTGCAAGCTTATATCTTGCTCACAAATCTCATCAAGGGTTTAGACTCAATTTAAACATTCTATATTAAAGGTGAGCCCAAGCAAACAACAATCAGTATTCTAATAAAGATTCAAAACTTTTAATGCATTTGAAAACTTTAAGCAGTCTATATGACAGTTGCCAAAAAAAAATATTGATAAATTCTTAAAAAAAAAATGTTTACCGATCGTCAACATAGTCCATGGTAGGAATATATATATCCAGAACCTCACAGCCTCATGGAATCTAGCACCAATAACATAGAACAATTTTAGATCAAAAATTGTCAAAACTTCAACATCTGAAAGAAAAAAATAGCCTAGACTACGATGATTTACCAAACCCATGCTCGATACAACTGTTAAACAACCAAATTTATTCCATACAACCTGGAACAATCCTAAGTTCAGTTTCTTAGAATCCATGCAAATAAACATGTTCGCCGAAAACAAAAGTAAAATTGGATCACTTACAGAAAACAGAAAAAACTACTTGATAGCTTGTAGACAGTTCAAAACCTAGAGTGCAGTGAGGTGCGTGAAATGAAGGATTGTTTTTCTATATAACACGCTTCTATATATAGCTGTATACGCTCTTTGTAATCACATTACCCGACTTCTAAATAAGGTTTGAAAAAGAGGTCGTCCCTCGTTAAGTTCAGTTCAGAGTTTCATTGTCTCAACTTATTTTTTCATTATTTTATTAAAAGTGGAAAAGTATATTATAATATGGAGCTATTTATTTACTTAAAAGTGATTTTATTTTTTTATATTGTATTATATATGAAGAGATAAATTTTATGTATTATTTTTAAAAAAAATATTATAGTTTTTATTAAATATTAATATTTTTATTAGAAATGGTTGTGAAGGTAAAAGTTAAAGAGTTTTTGTTAACAAATTCGTGCCATTACCCTTCATCTCTTGCTTCCATTGTACCTATCAACATCAATTACCAATAAAACCATCATAAATACTAGAAAAATGGAAAGCTTTTGAGGTCTTGTAGGATTTTAAGGGTGAAAAAGTGTATATTATATATTTTTCTTTGTCTGTTTTAGATTTATTTATTTTATATGTAATGAGTAGTGTATAAGTAGTATGTTTTTTTGTGTAAATCTTGATAAGATCACATTTTGATTGTGATTGAATTTGATTTTACATATTTTAAGGATTTGGATTTGATTTGAATTTTTCTTATTCCTTTATTTACAGTGAATTTGTAGTTGTGGATTTGAACTTGGTTTAGATCTAGAATTATGGATTTGATTTTTGAACTTTTAAATTCAAATTTAATTTAGGTCCAAGCCAAACTTTTTCTTATTAGTTGTTACTTGTTAACTTGAGCATGAAAATTTTAAATTTGTATCGTAAGGTGTTGTATAAAAAGAAAGTTCTAATTTAATTTTAGGCATCTAATTAACATATGATTCATCCATCTCTTATCCAATCATCACATTATCACTCAAGGAATGTTACAACATCAAAAAATAACTAACATCAATAATGAAAATATAGATATTTTGCATGGTTTCTCAAGACTTCTCTTTAACCATGTTGCAATTAGTAAGTCAACTCCAAGGGTTTGATTAAGGGTTGAAAGCATGAACCTATGTTATCTTTTTGTATAATACAATTTTTTATATGGTTCAGTCAACCTTGTTGGGCCAAACAAAGTTGGTTTGAACCCCCTAAAACTATAAAAATACCACTTCTTCCTTTTCTGCATGCAAGGATTGGGCCGAAGTGGGTTTGATTGAACCCCCTTTGGTCAAGTCCCATATATCTATTGGTAGCTCAAATGGAAAAGTTTTAGCTCCAATTTCTTTTGTTTTCCAAATTAGGGTCAACTCACTTTTTTCCACCACTTTGATGAATTTGTATACATGAAAAAATGATTTAGGAAAAAATGAAAAATACCATTTCATAGATTTCATTGTACATACTCTAAAGATATAAATTTATTATATTGTAATTATATTTACCATCTATTTCTAAATATTGATGACAAGTGAGTCATTATCCTAAAAGTTGAGGTTGATTATACTAAAAAAATAGTAAAATGTATCAAAGAATGTGACAAATTCATTGCACTAAAGGATAGAGTCTTAGTTGAGATGATATATTATGTTTATTTTTTATAAATATCTACCAAAATCTTTGATGTTTTATAAAAGTACTATATTTTTATGACATCAAACTTTAAACATTTATTTGAAAAACCATTTATCGAAATCATTTTTTTTCCCTTGCACCTTAAGTATCGAGTTAACAATATTTTTTTTTACAAATTTCTTAATATCTCATAAATTTTACGAGCCTTTTTTGTCAACAATTAAATAATATCATTTTTCTAACAAAAAATATACCAAAGTAAATTTTTAATCTTAAAAAATAAAGTTATAAATTAACACTTAAATATATATTTCATTAGTTTACATAATTCTAAATTTTGAAATTTATATATTAATTTCAAGTGCTTCAAGTTAGAAATTTGGAAAATTTCACCCTTTTTTATATAAAAGGGTGGTACAACTTTGTGCTTTCATCTAAGATGAAACTCCTAGCATAACAAACTCTAAATATATCTCTGTATGTAGTCAACTCTATATATCAAAGGAAAACATATAGGTTGAATCCATTAATCAAGATTAAATCCATTAATTTGGGTTGAAACTACATAAACATGGATCATTTGTACAACTACAAAACTAAGCTAGGGCCTAAAGAAAACCATCTTGTGGTTTGTTTAAGTAAATCATAGTAGTCTTGTATCTAGTCCCAAAGCACCAAATTGGATCATTGAACATAATCTACAATAAAATACTCAATTACCACATCCAAAGCTAAGTACTTGTACAATATAATACTCAAATAGGAGTGCTTGTGTATTGCTACTATCTCAACTCTTTTAACTAGAGCATTTTTTGTTTTATTGCTTGATTTTGTATTTATGTACCTTAGATAAACTTAAAAGATAATTAATTTATTTCTTTTCATTCTAGTGAAATCATCAAATTTCACTCCCTAGGCTTTGGATTTTAGGGGGTTTTTTTATTTTGTATTTTTTTATTAAATCATATTTGAAACATATTTGATCCTTATCATGTTTTAAGGTTTGTTCTTTTTTGTGTGTTAACCAAATTCATACCATTCTACCCCCTTTTTTATTAACAATAATTCCTTAATTAAATCCAACAATGACTATGAGTTAAGCTAATAATGGTATGGTTTAAATTTTGAATTATAATCCTCACCCTAATGGGGAAGAGACAATGGATAATGATGCCTATGCTGACAAAATCAATCTATATTATGTTAACTAATCATAAAGTAGGTCAATGATGAATACCGGATAAAATATAGCAATATCATCCCCTACAAAAGAATGTTTGGTAGTTATAAGAAATATTTTATATATATGATTCAATTTTTAGAGGATGTTCCTCGTCTATAAAATAAAGAAATTAATATAATGGAAACCATTGGTACTCCCTTTTTCATTAATAATAATTCCTTAATTAAATCCCACAATGATTATGAGATAACCTAATAATGGTATGGTTAAAATTTTGAATGATAATCCTCAAATTAATGGGAAAGAGACATTTGCTAATGGTGCCTATGTTGACAAAACTGATATATATTGTGTTAACCAATCATCAAGTAGGTCAATGATGAATACCAAATAAAATATGACAATCTCATCCCCAACAAAAGAATGTTTGGTAGTTATAAGAAATATTTTATACATATGATTCAATTTGAGGATGTTCCTCATCTATAATTTAATAAAGAAATTAATATAATGGCAGCCATTGGTTCTCTCCTTTAAATCCCATAAATGGTTAGGAATATTAATTATTGGTTGAATATAATTTAATCCAAACATATGATTTCCTAGAATTAGAAATGGTATGTGAGATCATTGGCCCCAAATCCCTATGTTATTAGCATATTTACACTTAACTTCACAATCATACCCTTCCATCTAATTTTTCACATAACCAACATAGATCCTTTCTCCAATGCACATATTTTTTCACCCTCTTAGGTGAAATGTTCTATCGTATGGGTTATGATGGAATTTTATCAATATTTATAATATGGACAAAGCTAACTTTGTGATTAAATAGACTCATGATGACATCTATGGAGTGCACACAATTGGTCTGATCCTAGACAAATATATCTTAAGGATAGGATAATAATTGTCCATCATCAATCATATTAGTACATATAAAAGTGCATATCATGCTAGAAACATGGAGACCTTATTCATAAACCATTTCAATCTCTATAGCTAATCACAACTATGTGGAACTTTTCAACACACTAACTTGATCTCATTGGTAAAATAAATTCATCTACCTTCAATAGCCATAAGAAGATTAAGAATAAGACATAATAATTCACTAAATGGATAAAAAAAGTTACTCTAACTTATGTTAATGGCTAAGAAATATCCAAATCCATCCTAAATCATATCATTTTCTATTATGGTATACTATTTACAATTATTATAATTAATGAAAAGTCCAAAAATCATGAAGTCTAAACCCATTGTGAAAAGTTCCACATAAATCATAAATGATCTACCCCTATTACTCACAAGGTAATAGAAATCTAAGGAATCTAATAAAACCTTTATCAAGATCCTTAAAAATATTGCCAATGATGCCATCCACAATTGAAACCCTCAAATCTATCATGCTTTATGGGCTTATCATACTCATAATACTCATATACATACACCCATAGGAGCTACTCCTTATTCCCTCTTCTTTAGAGTTTAATTAATCTTCCCAGTTAAGATTGAGTTATCATACTTGCACATTTCTTTACAATATCTCATTAATAGTAACAACTAATGATTCACACACCTTCACAAACTAGAACTCCTTAATGAGGGAATATTGAATGAACTAAACCATTTGAAGGAATACCAAAGTTGACTACATGGAGATACAATAAGCACATAACAACTAGCGAATTTGAGATTAGTAATCTTGTCCTAAAATAAAATCAAATAAATACAAATCAAGATATGAAAAAGGGAATTTTGAGCCAAGTTGGTTGGTTCCTTACATTTTCATCACTAAATTTAGATCAAGATCTTACAAGTTGGCTACACCAAAAATTCAAGATTTAGCATAAGATACAAAAATTAATTTGTATCAATCCTTTGCATGCTTAAAACTAGAGCAATTCAAAGGTACAAAAATTTAAATTTTTTTTTTTTGGAAAAAGGCATATGCCTATATATTATATTATATAAAAAAAGGAATTTACAAAAGATGCCAATTGAACAAAATCTAGCAAGAGTATTCTTCATGGAATTCTACATTACATATTCAACCTAGAAATATTTACATTCATCATCATACTAGTTACAAGTTTCTTATGATTTGCAACGTATGTAATAAACTATTCTTCCATGCAAGAAACTTCCACAAAATTTTCACTTTGCTAATCCTGTGAAGATGAATCCATGTGCACCAACTAAGGAAGAATAGGAATGGGTGCTGCAATTGCATTTGGATGTCTCACATGGGACAACAAAAATGATATTGCAAAGTATTTCTCCTTGAATTTTATAGACATCTCTAACCGAATTTCATTAGCATTATGTTGCACATCCTTGATTAGAATTCTATCACACTTTCTTTCAAAAGCTTGTTTGAGAGCATCATAGACCAAGACATAACCCCTTCTTCGTTTAAGATATTTTATAGTAAAATCCCACCTATGAAACCCTTTCCCTTAAACAAATCATATTCTTGGAAACTTTCGAGCAATGTATTTCCTTCCATTAAAAGATCTTTCACCACTTTGAACTTGCAATATACTCAATAGACTCAAACATTACATTAAATCCATGGTATTGGATATATGAAAATGGACAACACCTGAGATGGTAATATGATCCTTTTTACCTATGGTTTGATTAACTCTTCACCAATTAAAATTTTCAGACATACTCTGCCACACTTATACAGTCCACATTGAAGACCTGTGAAAGATGGGCATGCGTGATTATGTCTGAGAAAGGTCATTCCCATTCTCAAACCTTGAAGGGAGCTCTAAAGTTCCACAACTAATATTCCACAATTTCACTTCATAGACCTCTGAGAAAATGCTTGGAAACACTACACTCTACCCTACAAGCACCAAAAAATAATACCCACTGCTTAGACACCACCGAAGACTCTAGATGCTTTGGTTGCAAATGAAGTGAAATATCCTTTTTAATTGCTCTTGTCACTCATGATGAAAAATGGAAGAGAGGGGAATGTATGAAAATTGAGTGCATTTATCTTTTCAGAACATGCATAACAAATTTGGCACAAGCCACAAAGATTATATTTGATATGAAATAATTATGATTTATACTTGATGAGAGAGCCTTCAAGACATTTAATTAATGGTTTTGATAGCCACACCTATACTTGTATCTGTAGACACGCAAAATGTACAAGTTGACATTGCGCATCTAACTCTGATCTACTAACATTGTTTCTTCCTAAATCATCCCTCGGTCTAACTGTTTAATGAAATTCCCTTATCTGATTAAATTCATCAATATTCGTCTCTTAATTAAATAAATTATTTTGTCTAATTAAGTCACTTTCCCTTGTTAATTAGATCAATTAATTTGATCTAATTATCCCTATTTAATTAAATAATCAATTTATTTGATTAAATCTCTAAAGTCTATCTGTTAAATTAAATAAATTAAAACCTTATTTGATTTAATCTAACACCATCCCTTTTAATTAAATAAATCAAAATCTTTATTTAATTAGCCTCTTATCATATTCCTCTCTTTTTTATTTAAATTAATCCAAAAATCTAAATCAAATTGTCAAATCAGCTAAATATCCTCTTAAATTAATCAAATCCTGATTAATTTAATCCTAATCACTCAAATCCTCTAGATTTTGCAACTTGCACAATTAAATCATTTATTTGATTTAATAATTCCCTATTTTTATTCAAAAAAGGCATCTAAGTGGGAATATTCTTCAAATTTGAAATCTCCCCCCAAAAGGACTTGTCCATCCAACAAAGCATTTAAAGCTCTTACATTGTCTCTTACATGTCTCCCACTTGGCATTTAACTCATTTTTCATCCCCCCTAAACATGTCATCTCATCAAATTCAAATTTCAAACTTGCACATGGATCAAAACTTGCTCAACCTTCATCCTCTCACATGTTGACAAGTGGCATCATATCATTGGTTGAATCTTTGTCCCACATTGATCAAATTTGGACATCTCTTCAACTTATCAATCTATAAATAAAGAGCTTATATCCTTATTTCATCATCCACATCTCAAGCAAAGTTACCATGCTAAAATACTTAGCAATTCTCATTCATCTCATTGAATCATAGCTAGGTTTTTTGCAGATTTTAGCTTGGAGCATACATTCAAGGTCTTCATCAAGTGGATCAATCATCTTCAATCAACATTTTCATTCAAGGAGTTGGGAAAGGGAAAATCTCCACACACCTATTTGCACCAACTCCCTCAAGAGATCAAGAGTTTGCTTGCATTAGATAGGATTTAATTGTTTCATTTGTGTTCTTCATTTTCATTTCTTATCTTTTGCAAATTTCAAATGGATTTCTTGAGGAATCATTTGGTTTCTAACCTTGTGTTTGATCAAATTGTTTGCATGTTTATTGTGTTTGTGCAAGGTCTAGATTCAAATGGTTCACAGTATCATATAACACATGTTGGATTTTTTTTTTTTTTTTTAAAAGAGGGAAAAAAATTTATTGAATCAAGAAAGCATTACAAAGTCAGAAGGAGGCCACAAGGGGCCAAAACAACAAGAATTAATTGACACCCAAGAAGCACCTCATATCCTCAGCAACCCACTCCTCAAGAACAAGAGCCATATCTTCAGGAAGACTGTCCCAATCATCCACACACCAAGAATTAGTCTTTTCTGATGCCCATCTAGCCAGCCCATCAGCCAGCCTATTCCACTCCCACGAAATATGATAGAAAACAATGGACTCCAAAGTATCGCTCAGAGAAACAATCTGTTTAACAACCACAACCAACAGCCAATTCACATCCTCTAAATTTTGATTATTCAACATATCAATAACCACCTGGGAATCAGCTTCACAGACAATCCGCCGCCATCCAAGGGCCACCGCACGCTCCATCGCCACGAGAATAACACTCGCCTCCATAAGATTATTAGTTTGCAAACCACGATACGTGGAAAAGAAGAAGGCTACCACTCCAAGGCTATCTCTACCAATACCACCAACCCCAGCGTGCCTAGGATTACCTCTAGACGACCCATCAGCACCAAAAGCCCTCGCAAGCAACCCTTTCACGCCCATGCCTACGATGCACTTTGCACAAGGTACCCTTATCCCCAGTGGCAAGACCCAGGTAATTTACAACACCCAAGTCCCCAGGAGCAATCAACACCGACAAGTCACACTTCGCAGTCAAAGTCTCTTGCAAAGCTCCAAGAATTCGTCGCCAAAGTTATCCCATAAGCAATTTTTTATCTAAGAAAATTCTTCTATTACGCTCCAACCAGATTTTCCAGACAATCAAGCTAGGACCAATGCTCCAACCAATTTTTAGAAAAGAGGTTGTGGCAGGAGAAGAGCTCTGTCTTTTCCAAAAATCCTCCAAAGAAGAGACATGGCAACACGGTAAGCTCCAAAGATTCCACCGGTGATGCCAGATAGTCCTAACAAAAGAACACTGAAAAAAGAGATGCAATAAGCATTCCTCCTGTTGACCACACAAAATGCACATGGAGGGGCCTAGAAACCCCCGTTTGCAAAGGTTGTCCCAAGTAAGACATTTACCATGAACCACGAGCCAGGAGAAAAAATTACACTTGGGCCAAGCAAATTTATTCCAAACATGCTTCCACCAAGAAACCTAGGAGTTCCCAAAAGCCTGTTTATCCAACACCTGATAGCCAGAAGCAACCAAAAATTTTCCTTTCAAGTCAGGACCCCAAGCAAGAACATCTCCCCCATGGAGAGAACTACATGCATGACTTGATAAGATCTTAGCAAGTTCTCGATGATCCTCCACCGAACCACCAGGTGACCAATCCAAGGGATCCTTCCACCTGGCCACATAAATCTGCCCCAAAGATTGTTGAAATTTGAAATCCGCCACATGACTCCAACTCGCCTCCACAAAAGACTGACACAAATCTTGGAGGTGGGGATGAGAGGACACAATGGGTGGGTATCCATCCCAAGAATCATGCCAGAAGAGAGCCTCCCGACCCCCATTACAAATCCAAAAAAGTCCATGTTTAACTAGCTTGGCACCTCGTTTAAGGGTATTCCAGATCACTAAGCCTTTCCCCTCCATACTAAATCTTGCAACATCCCTACTGTCCATCACCCCCAAATATTTGAAGGTCAGAATTTTAGCCCAGCACATGTGTTGTTGAGAGCACCAGTGCCAATATAGCTTAGCAGCCAAGGCTTGTCCATTCAAATCCGCCTGCCATAGACCAAGACCCCCCTCCTGTTTTGGCCTATAAACAACATCCCACTTCACCAAACTCCATTTTCTATGAGTAAGATTACCAGCCCACAGAAATTGACAAGACAATTTCTCGAAGTCTTTAATAAAACTTGAAGGAGCAGAAAGAATAAAGCACTTATAAATAGGGAGAGCCTGAACCACCGACTTTAGAAGAGTCACTCTACTTGCTGAAGAGAGCCACCTGCAAGTCCAATGACTGACCAATCTTCTGAACTTATCAAGAGTCTCCTGCCAAAACCGTTTGGGGATAGAGCGAACCACAAGAGGGATTCCAATATATGAAAAAGGAAGTGAGCCAATCTGGAACCGAAGGATACCAGCAATTCTCCTTTGAATACCCTTAGGAGTGTGGAAGAAATATATGAAGGACTTCCCCTCATTTATGCGCTGCCCTGAAGCTGCCAAGTAACTGTCCAACACACTACGCTAATTAAGAGCCTCCTCAACCTTTGCTTTGCCCATCAAGGCAGTATCATCAACAAACTGCAGATGAGACTAAGGGGGAATATTTTCTCCCCAACTCCATCCCTAGAGGGAGCTGCAAGTAACCTGAGCACGGATGAGCCTTCCCAGGCCTTCAACAAGAAGGATGAATAAGTAAGGAGATAGGGGATCTCCCTGCTTGAGACCTCTAGAAGCACCAAACAAGCAAGTGGGCTCACCATTGATAAGCACCGAGAAGGAAGAGGAAGTGACACAACTCCTAACCCAATCAATCTAGCCCTCAGCAAAGCCAAAAGCTCTAAGTATTTTAAACAGAAAGCTCTATTTAACACGATCATAAGCTTTAGCCATGTCCAACTTGATAAACATATATTTCTCCTTTGAGGATTCCATAGAGTGTATGGCCTCAGCAGCAATAACCACCCCATCCATGATCTTCCTGTCAGCAACAAAACCCCCCTGTTCTTCAAAGGTTAAATCCTCAAGCCAAGATTTCATCCTTTCTGCAATTAACTTAGTAATAATTTTATACACAACATTACATAGTGCAATAGGTCTAAACAGATCCAAGGAGTTAGCTCGCTCCACCTTAGGAATAAGAGCTAAAAAAGTAGCATTAAGGGATTTCAACATTTGTTTATGCATAAAGGATTCCTTAACACCTCCAAAAGGTCCAGTTTAACCATTTCTTAGAACTCCTGAAAAAATTCAACTGGGAACCCATCAGGTCCAGGCGCTTTACCTTTCTTCATTTGAAACACAACATTCTCAAGCTCCGACAAGGTAATGGGAGCAAGCAAAGATTCATTCATTTAATTAGTCACCAGCTTTAGGATACAATCTAAAATCCTTGCTTCATCCTCCTCCGTAGGAGGTGAATCCTTAGAGAATAGGGTAGAAAAATACCGAATGCATTCAGCAGAAATAGAAGCTGAAGAAGACAAAGTCTCCCCATTAGGAAACAAGATAGAAGAAAGAGCATTGCCTTGTCTCCAATCCTTAACAGAGTTATGAAAAAAAGAAGTGTTCCGATCACCAGCCTGAAGCCATTCAATACGAGACTTCTGTTTCCAAAAAATCTCTTCTCTTAACTCCCATTCCTCAAGCTTTTTTAATGTAGCAGCCTCTAACAAACTCAACTCCTCTGAGAGGCCTTGATCCCGAATAAGCCTGGTGATTAGATCCAGATTATCTTGGGCCATTTGTTTTTCCTAAAATAAATTGCCAAAATGTTGCCTATTCCATCTTTTCAATCTGTATTTAACATACTGGAGCCTCTTCGAGAAAGAGTACATAGCAGTGCCATATGCTGGCTTCCCTTGATCCCACCAACCAGGGAGAAAATCATGAAGAGATTCATCCCTGAGCCACATGAGTTGGAACTTAAAGGATTGTCAAGCACAACGTTGAGGCATATTCACCACCAGCTTAATAGGCCAATGGTTAGAACCTCGACTATCAAGAATTTCAGAGCTTGTCATCCACCCGTCCCCCAACCAAAAACTAGACACCATAAATCTATCAAGTCTTTCAGAAATAGAAGCATCTCCAGTTCTCCTATTATTCCAAGTAAAAAGACCATTGCCCGGCTTGACATCCACAAGATTCAAAGTAGAGACATTGTCCTGGAGCAACAACACGGAATCCTCCAACCTTGCTATACCACCCCTCTTCTCAGCAAGCTCCATGATAGCATTAAAATCACCTCCAATGATCCAAGGATGGTAAGGAAATAAGCTGCGAACTAAACGAATGTTGGACCACAAGAGCTGCTTTCCCGACCACTCCACAGGTGCATACACATTGGAGAAGAGTGCTATTTCCCCAGACATAAAGCAAGAGGCCACCATGGAAAGGGAGGACTTAAAAGACACCCACCAAAGGGGGCAGATCTTCTGCGGGTTCCATAAGCACGCCACCCCGCCAGAAGGCCCCTGAGCACCAATGCATTGGCAATCACCATTCCTCCATAACTTAGAAACTAAATCCATCATACCCTCCACCGAAAGCTTAGTCTCCTGCAGAAAAAGAACATCGGGCGAATGACTCCCAATCAAATCCCGAACAACTTTTTGTCTAGGGCCACTGTTCAAGCCCCTTACATTCCAAGAGAGAACTATCATTTCGAGGGGCATGAAAAATGCGAATCCAGAGTCTTGACTGACCCTGACTCCACCAAAGTCTCCCCTATCATCCTAATCTTCTCCTCATCCTTCTTCCTTCCCAGCTTAGAGTTTTTCTCAGGCCCTCCCTTCTTGAGGGCTTTTTGCAAAACACCCAACTGAGAGGACGTCTTGATAATCTTCTTACCCACCTCTGAACCCACTTTCTGCAAGAGGTGATCCTTTTCCACACTATCTTTCACTACCTCAACACTACCACCCAACTTATCTTGAACCTCCAACTGTCGATCTGTCCCTAAAGCCAAGGTCCCATCAGCAAGCGGAGTCATAGATGCCTCTGAATTGAGCAATGCTTATCCAGGAACTTTCCCGACCTCATCAAAGTATGGTACTCCTGCACCCCCCCTATTGGGGAGCATGCGAAGCCTCAACCGAAGGGTCATGTAGATCCATATCCAAAGTCCCCTGATCCAAATCCAAAAATCCTGGGTTCACCTCCTGCTGACTAAGATCCTCCAACACCTCAAACCTGTTGAAAGTGTCCTCCTCCTGCCTGTCCTTCAAAGTCCTTTTATGACCTTTATTTCTGTTTCAGCCACTAACTGGAATAAAATCATCTTCCCTACCACCAGAACCCTGAAAGGGATCCTTGCCCTTGTCCACCTTGGGCGGGTTAGCCGAAGGCTGAGAAGATTGAGTCTCCAAAGGCTTGGCCTTAGGACATCTGCGCAGAAGGTGACCATATTCATGATAGAAACAACAATGGAAAGGAAGTGTTTCATAATCAAGCTGCTGCACCCATGAGTAATCTCCTGCACTCACTTCTAAAGAGTCTGGCAATGGTTTACTTAAATTAATTTCCACACAAAATCGAGCAAAAGTCATTACCTTTTTGAATTGTGTTTGTTGTGACGAACCCACGGGTTTCCCCAGCTTCGAGGCTAATAGAAACAACACATCCTCTCGCCAGCATTCCACCGAGAGCCTTGGAAGATGAACCCAAACCGAAACCCGATTCGGAAGCTCCTCCGCCGGGTTGAAGCCAACATGCCATGGCTTAATGAACAAGCCCACCTGGTTGTAAAATTACGGGCCTCCTTCAAAAACCCTATTCCGATCTGCCAAACAATCAAATGTAACCATGAAATAATTATTTTCCAGGAGGCGGATCTCCATCTCTCCTTCAGGCATCCATGTCCTTTGAGCCCACCTCTCCAAAAATTGCAAAGAAAATTTCAAACTGAATTTGCAGTAAAGAGAGTGCCTTGAATAATAATCAATGTCTTCAGCCATCATCTCCATCGGAATGACTACACTTGGCCTCTCTTTACATCGTTCGAGGCATCCATTAATCTTTGGAATTCTAGGCCCTCCTACCGGACCCGACGCAACATTTTTAGGTTCCATCGAAAAAAGATTATTCTCAAAAACCTTCGAGTTATGAAGAGTTGGTTTCGAACCAATCGCCGATCGGAAATCCATTTTGGGGCCAACCCCAGAAGATTCCCCATGCAACATAGAGGGAAAAAATGCCCTACTCCAACATGCAAACCCCCAGAAACCCCAAGAACAAGACGAACTTCCATGGGACGACACACCTCACAACCCCACCCCACCATAGATGAAAGCACACACCTATTCTCCTGCCGAAACACCAATACCAGTTCACAAACCCCGCTCCACACCCCACACCAAACCCCACCCTCGACTTGGAAAAGCACACCTTCCAACACACGTATCCCTTAACAAAGAACGTTCATGTCACAACCATGTTCTAACCCCAGGTCACATCCACCAAATGACAAAGGGAAAGGAGAGCCGACCGCGAGCAGACGGGGACAACCAGCCACCGAACGCCCACCAAAAACACAGACCAAGGTTTGCAGAATACCCGCCCCTCCCTACACATAGACAAACGCCCCCCACTCCATGCACAACAGGAAAGAAAAGAAGAGGAGCTAGGGCTCAGATGCCCTAGCTCAGCACAGGAAAAACTAGAGACGCCATAATCCTTTTCCAAATGCTCGAATATGACAACCAACACATGTTGGATTTAAAATAAAAAGAACAAATCAAATTTATTTGAGTGTATCGTCAATAGGAATGATGACCCCTTCCATTGGTAGCATATAAGTTAAATGATAACTTATTAATGGCATTAGTGATTGAGAATAGTTTTTGGACTTAGATGTAAGATAGTGTCATGTGAACAAGTGTATTGATTCTTCAAACTACTCTCATCCTTTATTTTATTTGGACTTGAATAAGGACATATTTTACTTCCCACACTGATAACTTCACAAGTAAAGATATCTGTCATTTTTTGAAATGAATTGATTGAATTTTGATCATAGAGGATTTCATCTTTAGGTTGATCACAACCTATATTGGCCAACAAATCTGCAAACTCGTTATGTTCCCTATAGCAGTGGGTGATTTGATATGATTCTAATTGGTTCAATAAGAACCAAACTTGTTGCAAAATATAAGATATTTCCACTTATGAGCACTTCTTTGTTTGTACGCATTTATTATCACTAATGAATCCCCTTTAATTTAAATTTTGGTTAACTTAAGACTTATGGCCAGTTTTAAGCCATGGAAGAGAGCTTGGGATTTTGCAACATTATTTGTGCCATGTGGAAGGTTGATTGAATTTGCACCAACAAGAAGACCATTCCCATCCTGAATTACAAACCCTACCCCTAATTTGCCTAGATTTCCCTTTGCTACACCATCAAAATTTAACTTGAAAAATCTTGTTGGAGGATGAAGCCAAGAGATTTTTCTCTTGTCTACTTTTGGTTTTAGATTTCAAAACAAGTTTCCTTGAAATGACCATTCAAAATGATCCCAACATTTCATGATATTTGAATCTCAATCTGTGAAAGGTGAGTGCAAATTTTTTGATTTTTGAACATGTGCATTGGTTACTTCTAAAATACCTTTTTCTATATTGAATAAAACTTTCTCTTTTTGAGAAACTTCTTTTTTAAAAATCCTCTTATTTCTTTCCCACCAAATTACTCCATATGATAATTGGAGGTGTTATTTTCCATATACTTGTAAATAGTGCTAATTTGTGAAGAATGGGCCAACTTGAGAACAAATCCCATAATGTGTTTGGTAAAAGGGCATTACCAATTTAGCTTAATTTTGAAAAACAACTATCAAGTTTGAGCAAATGAACAATATACAAAAAGATGGTTTAGGTCTTCTAAGAATTCATCACATAGAACACAATTGAATGGGGCTAATATCCCCAACTTTGAGAGCTTATCACTTGTAAGATTTTTTATTTTTTTAATTTCCAACCATGAGAAACAATCTTTCTTAGGAAGAACCATGCCATTCCAATAGAATGAATATGCCCTATGACTTTATGTATGTTCACCATTGCTGATTATAGATTTATAACCTTGCTTAACAGAGTATAATCATGATTTAGATGGGGGCCCAAATTAATATATTGGGTTCATTTAACTTAAATATGATCCTTTGCTTTAGAATGGTCTTGAATATAATTTATTTTTGTTCATTTGGTATTGACATATTGGTAATGTCTTTCCATATTGCTTTACTAGAATAATCATTTATACAATGAAAGTAATCTTTAACTCTTGAACCCCATATTAAAGATAGAGTCTCTTTTGACTTTTGGAGTTCTTGAATATTAGATAGTAGTGGGTAACCATTCCGTGAATCCAACCAGAATAATGAATCTTCACCATTATGAATTTTCCAAGAAAGGCATGTGGTGATCACTTCTCTACATGTTAACAAGAAATTGCACATAGCTGACCTAGGGAAGATTGGACATATTGAAGATCCTAGACGAAGATGCAGTATCTAAATACTTAGCCTGCATAATCTTGCACTATTTTGAGTTGGGTTTTGAGTACATGTGCCAAACTAATTTTTCCCCTAAGGATAGATTTCTAGTTGATACGTCATGAATTCAAAATAATTAAAAAATAAAATAAAATAAAAAATTCCCTTTGGTGAAGATCATTTCTATGGCGCCTTAGGAAAATACCATGATGAAAAATTATTTACAATAATAATGTGTAACACCTACAATCTATTATCTACATGTAACCTTTACACTTGGGGGCATATCAGATGCACACTTCCCATCCATTACAAAATTTAATTTTCCATTATATCACAATCATGACCCATATATTAACCTACATCCCATTTAACCTTGTAAAATTATTGAATAAAGTATTGGTTGTTGGTTTAGGAAATCATCTTGATCATCTCTTATATGAATTTTGGTGAATTATGTCATGTGATTGATGAAGGCTACACCACCCAAACCCCACAAAACACAACAATAGATTTCAACACCGAAGATACGAGACAAAAAAAAACTCACTTTCAATTATTTTCATAAAATAAAATTATAAATTCAAAACTTACATGCTACAGCCTCATGGGCTTGATTCATTACAACAAAATCAACTTCTGAAAACACAATACATTATTCGAAGCCACAATCTGCACTAATGTAGCCACCTTCTACAACCCCCACCTAGCCCTTTTTATTTTACCCCAATAACCGCCCTAGAATGTTCTAGAAAGTTCAACTTTCCCTTTTGTTTTGGTGCTAAAAGTCTCGCTATTTGATTTCTGGCCTAGGAAGAAATTTTAATGAAATTCACGTTTTAGAGGGGAAACTTCATAGGGCCATAACTTTTGATCTAGGTGTCTGATTTTCTATTATTGCATATCATTGGAAAGTTCTCAAAGAGATCTACAAAACATGTCTCCATCGTAGGTTAGTTCATCAACTTTTTGAGCTATTTCAGGGCCTCTAAAGTATTCATATCTAAATTTGAAGTTGCACTAAAGAAATTTCCTAGGACATAAACTTTAATATCTCCCAAATCATGCAAGGTATTAAGACGATTCTTTCACAGCCAGAAGTTTTTTCAATTTTGCTCCTTGGGGTAAATTTTCAGGTCCATACAAAGCTTGTTTAGGCCAACTTACTAAAAATAGTAAGTGACCACTTTTCACTATTTTTGACTCCTGACTGTCTTACATCCCTTAAGTGCCATCATGGAACTCAAAAAAACTAAAGAAATTAAGGAAAAACATTTTTTTGGTTGATGCAAGATTGCCCTACACCATTGAATGCTCTTGCATCAGACACCCAAGGTAATTTTAAAAGTGACCCTATCACTTCTTAGGAGTTAGAGGGAAACCAAGATGGTTAACCTCAACCTCAAACAACCACGATGAATCTTCAATAGGCCTTCCTCTCCATTTCACCAAGTACTTTATGTATTGCCTATTTCTTGCGCTTCTACCCACATGACTATCCAAAATTTCTTCTATCTCCTCCTTTTTTGAAGTAGGTGTTGGAATATTCATCTGAGCTTCTATTATTTCTTCATCAATTCCTCTTTCATGATATTCTGTTAAATTTGAAATGTTAAATACAAGTGAAATATGAATTTCATTAGGCAACTCTACCTCATATGCATTTCCTGAATCATGCTTCTTCAAGATCTTGCATGGTCCAAACTTCATCTTTAACTTGTTGTATGTATCAACTGGAAACCTTTCCTTTGGAAAATGAACCATGACTTCATATCCTACCTGGAACTCCTTATACAGGTCCTTTTCTGATCTTCTGAAGCCTTATATTGTGAGTTCATCTTATTGATATGCTTCTTCACCTCTTTGTGAAAATTCTTCAAATGCTCATCAAAATCTTCATTCTCAACACTACTCTTCTCCCTCTTATCTATCTTTCTCAATTCCGAAGCAATTCTTGGACTACTCCCATACATAATCTAGAATGTTGATTTACCAGTGCTCTTGTTGATATAATTGTTGCAAGAAAATTCAGCTTATGGTATAATCAAATCCCATCCCTTGGGCTTGTCTTCTACTAAGCATCTTAGTTGGATGGAGAGGTAGGTAGAGAGGGATTAGGGAGATAGAGAGAGAGAGAAGGAGAGGGAGAAGTATGATGGAGATAGAGATAGAGTAGAAGAGGATAGGTAGAGAGAGGGAGAAAGTGAGATAGAGATAAATAGAGAGTGATGGATGGAGAGGTAGGTAGAGAGAGGGAGAGAGGAGATAAAGATAAGTAGAGTGAAGGATAGGTAGAGAGAGGAGAAATACAGAGAAGTAGAGAGAGAATGAGGGAGGGAGGGAGATGTAGTGAGGGAGAGAGAGGTGAGATAGAGATAAATAGAGAGTGATGGATGGAGAGGTAGGTAGCGAGAGGGTGAGGAGATAAAGATTAGAGAGGGAAGGATAGGTAGAGAGAGGAGAAATACAGAGAAGTAGAGAGAGAATGAGGGAGGGAGGGAGACACACTGAGGGAGAGAAAGGTGAGATATAGATGTGTCAAGAGAGAGTGGTTGGTGTGATGGATGGAGAGGTAGGTAGAGAGAGGGATTGGGAGATGGATAGTAGTTAGGGAAGAAAAGAGGGAGAGAGAAGTATGGAGGGAGAGAGAGGGAGGTGAGAGAGAGGTGAGATAGAGAGAAATAGAGAGTGGTAGGGAGTGATGGAGGGAGAGGTAGGTTGAGAGGGAGAGGGAGATAGAGTGAAGTAGAGAGGGAAGGAGGGAGGGAGGGATGGAGAGAGAGAGAGGGAGAGGGGAGATAAAGATAATTAGAGAGGGAAGTAGAGGTAGAGAGATAGAGAGAAGTAGAGAGGGAATGAGGGATGGTGGGAGAGAAGTGAGATAGAGAGGTGTAGAGAGAGTGGTAGGGAGTGACGGATGGAGTGATATATAGAGAAGGATTAGGGAGATAGAGAGTAGAGAGGGAAGGAGAGGGGGAGGTATGGATGGAGAGAGTGGGAGGTGAGACATAGAAAAATAGAGAGAGTGGTAGGTAGTGATGGATGGAGAGGTAGGTAGTGGGGGAGAAGGGAGATATAGATAAGTAGAGAGGGAGGGTGAGGTAGTGAGGGAGAGAGAGGTGAGATGGAGAGAAAAATAGAGTGATGTAGGGAGAGGTAGGTAGAGAGAGGGAGAGGGGAGATAAAGATAAGTAGAGAGGGAAGGAGTGGTAGAGAGAAAGGATAGATAGAGAAAATTAGAGAGGGAATTAGGGAGGGAGAGAGAGAAGGGTGAGATAGAGAGGTGTTGAGAGAGAGAGTGGTAGGTTGTGGTGGATACAAAGGTAGGTAGAGAGAGAGAGATTGGGAGATAGAGAGTAGACAGGGAAGAAGAGAGGGAGAGATAGAAGGGTGAGATAAAGAGGTGTTGAGAGAGAGAGTGGTAAGTTGTGGTGGATACAAAGGTAGGTAGAGAGAGGGATTGGGAGATAGAGAGTAGATAGGGAAGAAGAGAGGGAGAGAGAAGTATGGAGGGAGAGAGAGAGAGAGAGAGGGAGGTGAGAGAGTTTGAGATAGAGAGAAATAAAGATAGTGGTAGGGAGTGATGGAGGGAGAGGTAGGGTATGTGTAGGATCATCATGGAAAAAACAAGCCCTTAAGTGACGAAAAATTTAGAAAAATCAGAGTTAGGCAACTTGACTTAAAAATTTGAATAAGTTACCTATGCTATTTCAAAAATATATAAGAATAGAATCTGTAACAAATTGAATGTAGTTTTTAAACTACTAGGTTTTTTTTTTTTAAAATCTATTTGGTGAAATTTTGAAATTTCAATGTAGTAGTACTTAAATTTCAGGGAAAAAATAAGAAGTAGGTGTCTGTCTAACCAACATAACCACAATAAAATGATAAGGTTTTATAAGATTTAGATATAAGTAGATATTCCTATGTCCAATGTGGCGTATATTTTTAGGTCAGTAAATAATTAATTGCGAATTTATTACAACTTTTAAAAATATAAAACCTGGTGTTTGAATTAACTTAGTCAAAACTTCATGAAATTCAATTTTTAGTTCTATAGTATGTAAGCATAGAATGTGACACATTTGTGATTCAAAAATGTGACATCGTCGTACAAATCATAGGCTTACTTCACCAGCCTATCAATCAAGACTTTAGTTGTAATTCAAATAGGAAAATGAATAATAATAATTAAATACAAAGTAAACACTTATATTGGTGGGAAATTAGAACCCTTTAAAAAACCTTTTTCGCTTCATCAATTTTGACGTGTCAGCCACATGTACCCTACATGTACCCATCATATTGCCATCTTTGGCCCATCATGATCCCCGCACACAACCCGGCAGGCAGAGAGGGAGGGAGACAGAGAGAAGTAGAGAGGGAGGGAGAGAGAGAGAGAGAGAGAGAGAGAGAGAGAGAGAGAGAGGAGAGAGAGAGAGAGAGAGAGAGGGGGGGGTAGTTCTTGAGCTCAAAGGAGAGAGAGTCAGATAAAGGGATGGAGATAGTGAGAGAGGTCTACAGTGCAAGAGATTAAAAATGAGTGAGATAGAGAGAGAAATACTACAACTTGTTGATTATTGAAATTTGACACGCTGATTACTGAAATTTGACTAAGTATGAAAATTTGTAAGATCCTCCAAAACTAGAATTTGTATTATAATTCCTAGAGATCCGAAACCACTCTCAAACATCCTGAAACTATATACATAAAATATAACTTAAAGTATAAGAAAGTAAATGTCCATATGTAAATGTCAACTTACACTTTATTTCATGTATATAGTTTCCCTAAAAGATAACAAGAAGAAAGAGACAAGAAAAAGAGAAGAATTGTTTTTCAATGTCTAGACCAAAACGCGAGTATAACGTGCTCACATTTTGGAAATGCATTCACAAAATATGAGCACTTTATAATGCACTTGCGTTTTGTCAATGCATTCAAATAATGCAAGCGCATTATAACACGCTTGTGTTTTGTCTTGCTTTGGGAATCCCCAAGCCTTTGGCCCCTCTAAAGGCTTGGAGGGCTTCCCAACATCCAAAGACGTGGTTTTGCATATTCTACAAAATTTCACATAATCCCGTTCATGCTAACTGTCAAGTTTGCACATGTTTCAAGGTTGAGTAAATCGAACACCTAGGTAATGTTATGCTCTCTCTTAGCTATCTAACGATGTAATTTTTTTCACATTTTGATAATTTTAAGCCTTTGATCTTTAATTTCTTTTTCTTTTGTGTCAATTTTTTGGCAAAAACCACTGTTTGGTATTCTTTTAGATTTATAAATCAACCGTTCATTGAAATTACAAATAAATTACATTTTTAGAAACTAGACTCCATTCTACACATATTAAATAAATAAATGATTTTCAATTAGTTTTCAAATTTTGTAGGGGTAGCACGGTCAAAATTTTGTTTTTTAGGATGTGTCCACTTTGAAAATTAGTAAAAAATTAAATATTCATTAAAAAATTATGCATAAACTACATGTTTTTAGCTAATTTCTCACCGAAGTGATTTTAAAAATACCAAAAAAAGTTAACCTTTTGAGAGAGCCACAAAAGTTGCTATGCTATGTTTTTTTCTTAAAAACAACACCAATTTTTGTGGCTCCCTCTTTTGAGCCCCTTAATCTATATCATTTTCAATAAAAAATAGTAGTTTAGATAGAAGACTCTGAGCACTACAATCCTTGTTTTTGTTGCATTTAAATTTTTTGAGTGTAACTATGCTCAATTTCTCATCTAAGGTCAATATTTCCTGATTTTAGAAAAAAAGTGGCATTTCTCATCTAAGGTCAATCTTTTTGCACTTGCCCGAATATGGAGAAATTTCCCATTTTAAGGGACTTTGAGGATGCATTCCTAGAAGAACTACTTGGATTACCTCCAAAAAGAGTATTTGACTTATCCATTGATATAGTTCTAGGGTCAGAACCTATATCCAAAGCCTCGTATAGGATGACCAGAATAGAGTGAATGGAGTTAAAAGCTCAACTTGAGGAATTGTTGTCAAAAGGATTAATCAAGACCTAGTGTTTCACCCTGGGGAGTGCTAGTGATTTTCATCAAGAAGGATGGTATGTTGTGCTTGTGTATAGATTATCATCTACTAAATAAAGTAACAATAAAGAATAAATTGTGCCCTCTACCAAGTATTGGTGATCTTTTTTATCAAATTTGAGGTGTGGCATTATTTTCAAAAATTGATTTGTGGTCAGGATATCATCAACTAAGGATCAAGGGTGAAGAAATTTATAAAATAACCTTTAGGATAAGGTATGGTCATTATGAGTTCACAATCCTACCTTTTAGACTAACAAATGCACAAGTGCAACATTCATGAACCTAATGAACAATATGTTCAAGGATTGTTTAGACAATTTTGTGTTAGTCTTCTTAGATGGTTCATTCTTATCTATTCCAAGAATGAGGAAGAACACCTCCAACATTTGAGGATTGTTCTCCAATGTCTGAGGGAGTGTAAGCTTTATAGGAAACTGCCAAAGTGTACCTTCTTTCAAAAAGAGGTATAGTATCTGGGTCATGTGATTTCGGAAAATACGATTGCAGTTGATCTAGAAAAGATTAAAGTAGTACTTGAATAGATAGTACCGAAGAACTTTCCTTAAGTCCAAAGCTTTATGGGCTTAGTAGAATATTATAGGAAGTTTGTAGCTAATTTTTCCAAGATAGCTTTTCCCATCACATCAATACAAAGGAAAGGGAAAAAATTTGAGTGGTTGGAAAATGTCAAGAGACATTTGATCAACTTAAGGATAAATTAACTACAACTCCAATACTTCAAGTACTAGATCCAAAAGGTGATTTTGTTGTTATCACAGATGCTTCAAGAGAAGGTCTAGGTGGAGTACTGATGCAGGATGGGCGAGTCATTACCTATGAATCTAAGAAATTGAAGTCTTATAAGCAAAATTATGCTTTGCATGATCTAGAGTTGGCGGCAATTGTCCATGCATTATAGATTTGGATGCACTATTTTCTTGGGAAACTATTTGAACTAAAGACTGGCCACCACGGTCTAAAGTATTTGTTTACCCAATTGAATCTGAATGCATGACAAAGGAGATGGCTTGAGTTGATATCAGACTATGATTTTGAGATCAACTACATTAAAGGCAAAGAAAATAGAGTTGTTGATGCCTTGAGTCATAGGAGACATATCTCCTTGATGATATCAATTCATACTAATTTCAAGAATCAAGTGTTGTGAGCGATCCCACAATACTAGTTTACAATTTTTGACGAAACTGGACATTGAACTAATTTTTTCTTGTTAAATCTTCACTTTCGGGCACCTATAACAACTAAACCGTAAGGAATTTGAAGATGATGCAAACTAGTGATTTGTGACATTTTGTCTATAGATTCTAAATATATTTTTTCATTTTTTTTGGAATTAGATTGCACTTCTTTTTCCATCTTTTTCAAAAATTAGTTTTTATCAGTAAACACCATTTTAAGGAGTGATGCTCACTGTATACAACATAACTTTTTTTCTATGAAGGATAAAATTCTAGTTTTTTTCAAATTTAGATTTTTAACTACGATATCTAACCAGTTCATTTGGTTTCATAGTGTTTTATTGAATATTTTTTTCCTTAATCAAGTTTCAAAGTCAAACCAATTACAATTCAGACATAGGTGGACCATATCTACAACATAACTTTTTTGTATGTATTGAAATTCTTTTTTTTTTTACTAGATCGAGGACATCAATACCTAGCCTAAACAATATTTCAGAAATTTATTTTGATAATCTGCTTTTTTTTACATGTGGAGAACAAAGAACTTGATTTTCAGTGAAAACCTATATTTAATCAAACTAAAAAAACAAATGCATAATAAAACAAAAACATATTAAAATTATATTCGATGGATAGCTCGTTCCAAGGACTACCATCATCCAATTGGGTCTATGAAGTCTCCTCCATTTTCATGATCAACTCGAGCTTCAAAGGGAAAATTTTTGCAGAAATTTGGTTCCAAAGGGGGAGAAGGGGGAAAAGGGGGGTTTGAATGAACCCAAGTTTGAGCAAACCCCCTCTTGTATTCAATTTTCCATTGTTTTCATCATTGAGAAATGCAAGAAAAGTGAGTCCCATCATTCAATATGGTTTGTTCGAACCAGGATCCATTTGAACACCCTAGTTCATGAGAACCCCTAAAAAGAAAAAATAAAAATCATAGGAGTGTTTTTGCAATTTTCCTTCCTCACTAGAATTGTAAACCAGTTTTGTGGGTTTATGCTAAGTCCAAGGGTGATGAGTACTGTGAGCAAGTTAATCAAGCACTCTTGGATGATCCGTAAGACACAAGGTATGGTGGATTTCACTTTGAACTGGATGATCTACTAAGGTTTAGAGGAAGAATCTATGTACCAGACTCTAAGGAATTAAGGAATACAATGTGGAAAGAAGTTCATACCATAGCCTTTTCTAGATACCCTGGAGTAACTAATTTGTTGGCTGATGTAAAGCTATTATATTTGTGGAAAGGAATGAAGAGGGATGTTGCAAGATTTGTAGCAAGTTATCTAGAGTGCCAAAGGGTGAAAGCAGAACATCATCACCTAGCAGGACTATTGAATCCTCATGAATATCTTAAATATATCTATCTAAAAGATGTTAGAGATATAGACTTAAGATGCCTATATTAAATTTTTTGGATAGATGTATTCTAAAATACAAGTTTATCCATGATTTTAATAAATTATTTATTCCATATATTAAGCATATAACTATATCATACAACCAAAATTTTATAAAAACAGATTACTTAATTAATTTTATAAATAATGTCATTTTTTCAATTAATTTATTTTATGTTTACTTGAAGAAATATTTAAAAATATAATTTAAAATTTTGATGTCTTTATATTTAAAAATAAATGTCCATTTTAAATGATAAAATCACCATTTAAATGGTTGATAGATTATATACCATAAACCATTGAATCTAACCAATTATAAACCTTATAACTTTACAATGAATGGTGATAAAAAGAAGCCTGTGCTCAATTTCTATAGAACTTGTATCACAACAATGGTCTGACTGGGGATTGTTATTTGGCATACCTAAAACAAACATAACATTCCATTTAACATACTTATAAGCATTCTTGTTGGGTACACCCAAGCAATAATCATACAAACAAATGGAAATTACTGCATTAAAAAACAAATTAAATTGTACTTCTCAGTTGAAGTAAATCTAAATATCTAATTTCATTGCTACCTCAAAATATCTTATACACATGGTTTCCTTCAAGTTTAATTCCCAGAATCTGAAAGCCTTTTGAAAATAGCAATGTTTAAACCAGTAAGGAGAGGAATCCCAAAGGTGGGTAGAAAGATTTTGAAGTCCAAAGCACACAGTACTAAGCTAAATGTTATGTCAAACTTTATTAAATCTGGCAGATTTTTTTGGTCAAACATAATGCCAAGACATTCTGCTGTCTCTTATGGCAAATTTGTTAAAAAGTTGTCATGAAAAAGAGCTGAGTTGGTATAAAATGCATTAGGAAAACCAGAAGACCACAAAGAATCTCACAGAAACTGGTCATTAACTAGAAATATTTCACCAACCCACGTCCCTCAACATTAATTTTAGCTGCTTGAAGCCTCTTTTTCTTTGGAGCTTTCAGATTCTTCAACTTCCTATTTAGCTGAAATTTAGAGACAAAAGTTCAGACAAATATCACAAGAAAAATATCAATTTAGAATATCAACAGAAGTGTATGGTTAAAATGATCAGATGAAGATGTTCTATTTCTAGATTGAAAAAGATGGAATCTATAGAAATAGACAATATTTTCCAGCACCCCGTATGATGTTTGTTTGGAAAGGATAAACTTCGAGATTACAATAGTTCACGGAACAAAATTGAAATTCCATTATGTTATGCATGGCTGCATAACATTGAATGTTGAATAGTAAAATAGGTTTCCTAAGCATTATTATTTTCAAAATCTATTTTTGCTTTTTTAAAACTTGGGAACAATGTGAAAATGTGTAATTTTGTAAATATACTCTGTAAATGCCTACCACTTAATCTAGAAAGAGAAACGTGAATTGTCTATTGACTAGAAAAACAAATTGAGGGTTTGAATCTGATATCAGAGCCAGGCTAGACTCGTAGAGGGTATTGGTGGAGTTGGGGCAGAGGTCAGAACAAGGAGAGGAGAGGGTTGTGGTGCTATAAACAATCTACCCTGCAGACTGTAACCTGACAAGTAGCCGGAGAGCACCCTGCCAGCAAATGTGAGATCTTAGGTTTAAATCATAGCAGGTTTTAAACTAGGAATAAACTAACCTTTGCCCACCGCTCAGATTGCTTCAGTTGCTTGCTACGAGATCTGATTTCTTCTGGATCGATCTTTGATTGAGGGCGCACCACATAGTCCAGACGAGATGCTTCAGGCCTGGAAGCATGTGGTCTGTAACCCTTTTCTCTAGGCTTAGGTTCCCTATAGAAATCCAAAATTACAGTTAAATTATGAAATAGGTCAATCCAAGAACAGTATGAACTAAAACACCTTAGGGATACAAATTCAAATGTAAGACTTACTGTGAAAGTTCTAAAAAATCAAAACCATCACCATCATCTCCCGACGCTATAGCCTTTTCTTTAGTTATGCTTCATTGGATCACACAACAATATAACTATGATTCATAATCATTATAGCAGGCAGCCAAAAAATTGAAAAAAAAAATCTTAACAGTTAAATATAGATAATAGTTACAAATCTAGTACCTGCTTGGTGGTGGCCTTCTGTAAGGAACCCTTTCTCCATCGAAGTCTCTCATGTCTTCATATCTAGTACTCTTTTCGAAGATTGGTCGGATCTGCATTACAATGAATCAATTTAGCCTATTCATCCCCCTCATTCCATAAACAAGACAGTTAGAACGAAAATACAAAAATTAAAATCAAACAATCATGGACCCTAAGACTTGAAAAATAAAACCTGGCAATTTTATAGGGTTTTCAATTACCCATTTGTCAACAAGATCTTTTGCAAGCCTCCTATTAGATGGTATCTCCTCATCTGATTTTGACAAGAACATGATACTCTGAATTCGAATAGTTAGTTGTTAGACAAGCTTTGGAAAGCATAACAGCATAGCTGGGCAATCGAGAAGAGACAAAGTTATACCTTTCCAATTCCACTTTTCTTAAGTAGTTCCCTCCTATCATACTGTTCAATGTTTATTTGTAACTGTACGAAGGAAATGCATGAGAAGTCAGTCCCGATTTACAAAGAAGTGGCAAATAGAAAACATGAAAGATGGTTTATAAGTTCTTGTAAATCATTACTCTGTTATTTTAAATATGCAAAATAATCCTATTATGAAAAATCTATCATATGCATAGATGCAAGATACTTGTATGGTATGAGAGGAACTCAACCATTACAAGGAAAGAAAGAAAAAGTTTGTCACACATATTGCAACTTCAACTGTCAAAAGGAATGAAAGAGAATAATTTATAAAACTACAATAGAAGTAAAACAAGAAAAGAAGTTAGATATAAAAGACATAGCCTTACATCTGTTAAGATCTTCAATATTGCAGTACGAACATTTATATTGGGCAAACATCCATCTGGCAGCGGCTCAAGCCAATTCTTCAAAACAGAAAGTATCCCTCGGTCTACGAATTCTTGCTGCAATTGTTTCCTGGAACAGCCAATTGTCTTACAACTAGAAGAATTTCTGATAGATTGGAAAGCTAAATACAGAGCACATTCCCTTTGAACAAGGCACGTCATAACCATAATATATCTTACTTGGAAAGTGCCTCGGTTAGCAGAGGTAACATTTTAAGCTTATTAATTGCTGGTTTGGATTGCCGATTGAACTCAGCATCTTCCTCAGCTGCAACTTCAAACTTAGCCAGATATTGCTCAATAATCATTGCAGTTTCCTCTGGTGAGCGTTCAAATCCTTTCTTTTTCTTCTTCTTAGATTTAAAAAGGTTGTTAATTTCATCATCTTCCTCTTCTGCCTGCAAATCATATCAAGCATATAGAAGGTTTTTAAATCTTTGCAGAATAGCTTAACATAAAACTTATATCTATAAATGCTGGAAGTACCAAGCTTAACAATTTTGCAATGCAATTTTTTTCTGTTTTATACGAAGAAATGCAATTTAACTTGATTTCATGGCAATTTGAATATTGCTGCTGTGAAAATTGGTAATGGTGAGTTTTACCTGATACTATGGCTATGTAATACTACTATGAGAATAGTGGCAGTGAGATAATGGCTTGTGTAATTATTGTGCAGAAGAATTAATTAACTGGTTTTGAAATCTCAGTAGAAGTGATAACTGTTACCATCTTTGTACATCATGTTTGGTATTATAAGGTGTTCTCTTTTTTGATATTAAAGTTTTCTCCCATGGTCTATGCCCTAACCTGGTTCATAGCTAGTTAAAGGAAGAATAGTATTATGTCAGTAACTGTCTAGACTCCACAGTGCATATAGTGCAACCCTACATTTGGATTGATCAGTTTTACTTATGCCCCTTTGTTCTGTCAATTACACCCGATAGATTTGAGTGCATTATTATTAACCTGTTATCTTTTGGATTGTGGCCCTTTATTGTATAATTTTGTAGTCCAGTAGAAAGTTGAAATTGTCCATAATGAGGTGTAGGCCGATGGTACTAGGGACCATCATATGGGGTGGACTGCTAAAGCCTAAGCATATTATGTTTCAGATTTGTTTCCCGCTGCATTGAGTTTTATGATTGACTAGTCAGGACTATTTGTATGTACAAGTCTGGAAATGGCAAGATGAATGTCCTCAAATTCATGATTAGTGAGACATTTTACATTTTAAACATCTTCCTGACTCTATAAGTCACGTAGATGAGAATAAAGGCCTTCACTTGTTGAAAAGGCTTGTTAGAGTAAACCTACAGGGAGTATGATTTGTAGTAAACAGTAATTATTGTCACCGTAAAGTATTTTGGCATAGCACATTCTACAAGTACATAACATTCTCGTTTCTTAATATGATATTATGACATCCTCTCTTTTTTAAGCAAACAAGATAGAGAGGGAGTTTTTTAAGCATGATTTCTTATATAGAAGTTTTTGAAAATATTGCATTTTTCAGAGTCACACCTGTGGGGCATTATGGATAAAATCATCATCATCAGAGAGAATATGATCATGTGGATCAACCCCAGTATCATCAATAAATGCATCATCTTCAATGGTTCTTTCACCTGCTTGGTCATCCTAAAATACAACCATCATTGGAAATGAACATTGAGAAACTAATACTTCAAAAAAATGGCTAAACCAGTTAACATTAAAATGTTATTCTAATTTCTAACAATAAACAGCAAAGATAAAACAAAAGATACTAACTTCTGAGTCTCCAGCAATTGTGTCCCACATTTCTTCCATTTCTGTATCATTTCTGTTGCTCCTGGAATTTTCAAAATTTTCTCCAGAATTAACAAGTCTCCTGATCTTACTTACAGATTCATTCTTGGATTTTGATTTCTTTTCTCTCCCACCCTCATTACCCATCGTTTTCTTTTTTTTCTTAGCTTCGCCATAGGCTGTATCTTCACTCTTCCTCTTCAGTGATTTCTCTATCTCATCAGACCTTTCATGTCCACCCTTCTTTATGAGCCTAATTTTTATTTTCCTAACCTTAGTATCATTATGTTCTCCCGAATCAAAGGCGGGATAATGGGATTTCTCATTGCACCAATATTCCTTCTCATCCACTCGCTCTCCATGCCCACTCTTGTTTACAAGCCTATTTTTTCTGGGCTTGGCTTTAGTGTGATGATATTCTTCAGAGTGATAGATAGGAGAATGGGATGGCTCCTGTTGTCTGCAATCCTCCTCAACCACTGTCTCTGTAGGGAAGTCTCTATCTGATTCCATGTCTAGATCCATAACAAGCTCTCCACCTTCATCACAATAACTGCACACCAATAATCAAGACATAAGTTTGATATCGCCAAGACAACAAAAATGCTGCATATACATGAAATTCAACATTCAGACTTTGATGAGAATCTGGTGTAAAAATTGTGGAGTACAATCTAAAAGCATGACCAGTGTTTGAAATTCGTTTAACCAGTGCTCACAACTCTTATGATCTATGTTTAAAGATTTTATAACCCATGTTGCCAAATCTACTAACCCATATTTACAAACCTTATAATCTTCTTCATCACAATTACTGCACATTAATCGCCAACAGCGACCTCAAGTTTGATATTGTCAAGACAACAAAACTGATAAGCATGCATCTAATTCAAAATACAATGTTTTTTCAGGTCATGTGTAACAATTATGGGTACGTTCAAGCTGCATGTAGGATGTTTGCAAATCTTACCGCCCAATGCAGGAGCACCTTAGCCGAGCTCCCTTCCACCTG
>VDFB02281722.1:0-20772 GCA_007258455.2 Sequoia sempervirens
AATTTTTATGTATGTGTGTTACATTTGTTAATGTTTACTTTGTTATGTGGATTATATCTTTAGCTTTTATTCTTTATTGTCGTTATGTGGATCTAAGTCTCGTAATGACTCCTTGTGTACCCCAAGGGATGTATGTGTTAGTGAATATGCTTAAATGAAATTCATGCCATGACTTAATGTGTATTACATGTATAAAGCAGGTTATCTTTTAAAAAAAAAAAAAATTATTTTACTATGAATGTCTTCTTGTTATATATATTTTTTGATTTACACCTGTTACCATAGGAGAAATTGTAGTTAAATCTACTTTCTCTTGCTATTGGTCTACTGAATTGATTATATGTGTATATCTTTGGCATTGTATCTATTACCATAGGAGGAATTGTAGTTATCTGTGTGTAGGGCTTAGGGTTGGATGAAACCATTGACATATTGGAGATAAAATTGTGTTGGTGGCCCGTGTTTACTATTATCCTAATAGCTCTTTTTATAATTTGTCTATTTCTATCTAATATTTAGTGTTAGGTGATGCAACTCAAATTTTCAATGGAGGTTGTGGCCTTATACTGATGTTTGGATGGGTTTTTTTGCATACATGATTAATTTATTGTTAATGTGTTCTTCTAATATGTTTCTATCTTTGGCATTATAGCGATTTTTGAGACTTGAAAGAGATTAATACTCTTTGTGGGTGAAGAAACTGTAGTTAAATGTTCTTTCTTTCATGGGAAAAATATGGTTAGGGTTACTAATATTTGGCTATTCATTATTATGCTAATAGCTCTTGTACATTTTCTATATTTCTTCCTATTGTCAAAGAGATATGGTTGGACTGAGTGATTTTTGTGGCCCTTGTTTATTGTTTGTAGTTATGGTTATGTAACTTTGGATTTTTTTAGTTAAATCTTGTTTCTCTCACTGTTGGTCTACTATTTTGATAATCTATGTATATCTTTTGTGTTGGGAGCTCTATTTACTGTGGTTTTAGTGAAATTGCAGTTAAATATTTTTTGTTCCATGAAAAAATATGGTTGGGGTGAGTAATTTTTGTGGCCCTTGTTTATTATTTGTAGTTGTCGCTGTCTACTTTTGGCTTGGTACCCATTGCTATAGGGGAAATTGTAGTTAAATCTTCTTAATTTTATCAAAAAAATTGAACTCCATCACCTCACACTAAATATTATAGAGAAATAGAGAAATTCCAAAAGAGGTATTAGAATAAGACTAATGTAGCTTGGAGTCTCGATTAAGTGTCTATATGTATATATATATATATAAGAAGGATCTTTCAACAATGTGATTTAATCAATATACTTTCTCACACATTTTGTAGCAGATCAATGTTAAAATTGTCAAGCCTGCTATCGAAAGGAACAATTAGTAAAGGTCGGGTCACATGAATAATAAATTAATCATTTAAATGCAAAATACACATGTAGACAGACAAATATATATATACATGTTACAAACATATAGATATATATATATACATGTATACATATATACATGTCTACATATGCATACATATATACATGTAAAGATATACACAGATATATACATGTATACATATGCATATATATACATGTAAACATATATATACATGTAAACATATATATATACATGTAGACATAGATATATATATATATATATATACACATATGATAAATTAATCATTGACAAAAAATTACCATGTAAAACCACTTATAGATTTCATGGCATAGCAGCCTTAACTCCCCCAAGATGATATAGGATAGAGTGAAACACGACGATTTTAACAACGGTCTGTTGCCAAACCAACACTACACTCACTATTTGCATAATGCATCTTAATCAATATAAAACCCTGCAACCTGCTATCAATAGGAACAATAAGCACTGAATGAAAGGAATGAAAAATAAATAATGTGCTATCAAACAAACACCACAATGGCCCTCTTGACAATGCAACTTAATCAATATACTTTCTCACACATTTAAGAGTGCATCGATGTTAAACCCCTTCAACCTGGTATCAAAAGCAGCAATAAACAAAGAACCAAAGACATGAACAATAAATTAATCATTTATGCAAGATACCCATGTAAACATATGTAGATATATATATACATGTAAATATATAGAATATATATACATGTATAGATATATACGTATGTATACATGTAGATATACATGCATATATGCATGTCTACGTATGCATACATATATACATGTAAACATATACACAAATATATACATGTATACATATATAGATACATATATATATACACACATACATGTGTATATACATATACTTTCTCACATTTTTTTTACCACACCAGTGTTAAAACCCTCCAACCTGCTATCAAAAGGAACAATAAGTAGAGCCCGAAAGGAATGAACAATAAATTAATCATTTATGAAAAAATACCCATGTAAAACATGCACACACACATATATATATATATATATACATGTAAACAAATGGAAATATATATACATGCATACATATATGTATATATACATGTACAGATATCCATGCATATATACATGTAAACATACATACATGTACATACATAGCTGTATATAGATGGAATTAGTTTGCTTGGTGTTACATAGTAAATGTCTTTTTGATAGATCTTTTATACTTTCAGTATTTTCCTATAATATTAAGTGCCATATAATATTGAGTGCCAAATAATGTTGCTTGGATTTTGAATTGGAAAGTGAACTGTTATATAGACTAGTCTAGGTACAATATAATTTTATCTCTCTCCTATCTTTATATTTATTAGCAATGGAAGCATATCTATATTTACTTTTTTGTTAAACAAGTGCAATGGAGGAAAATGCACATCATCACAACAAATGGATAGAATGATTAAGGAAAATATATTTTCAAGTCTTTGAAAATATCAATGCATGTCTACTTCCACCTCTATTTATATGTATGTATTCTTTACTAATAGTTCTACTACAATTTCCCCATTTTTTCTATAATACTCAATAGTAGATAATGTCATTGTTGTTATACAATTCCTCTATTTGTTAGCAGACTACAAAGAAGGTGGGCATAAAGTATATGAAACCATGGAAATGAACTGCAATTCTATATAGGCAAAGGGAAGAATAATTTGTTGTCCATTCATAAATATAGTGTATATTGTAAGGATTTGAAGTGAATTATTAGAGGGGCAATCTCTGTTGTATAAAAATGAAGAATGTTGGATGTGTTCACAATATATATATATAGATATAAATGGTATGGAAGGTGGAGGTGGTGACCTTGATACACGAAAGGTGAATGGTAAGTGTTTGCTTCTACAGGGGTTAATGCATTTTGTTGTTGTCTTGTGGAGGTTGATGAAGTAAATGCAATATTCAATGTTGTAGTGTGGCAAAGTATACTTTGATTAAGTTGCATTGTTCAAACAACCATTGTAGTGTTATATATATATATATATATATATATATATATATATATATATATTCTTTCTTTCTCATCTGTTTCAACTCCTTCCATAAAAAATTCTTGATTATGGTAGCTTGTGCCTTTTGTTATCCATTTGAAAAATGTTTTGCGAGGACAATATATTGACTAGGTTGCATTGTTGAAAGCGGAATTGTTGTGTTGGTTTCGTAGCAGAGCACTGCCTGACATACGTTGTCCATGTTGGTTTAATAACAAATTGTAGCCATAATGGCTCTTTCAAAAATGCAAATTAATCAATGTACTTCCTTGCACATTATGCAAAAAATATGAGCTGCATAGGGTGGAATTAAATATTATAGAGAAACAAAGAAATTGTGGAGCAACTATTGTACACCAAATCCTATTCATAGTTTGGCTGATGAAAATCACATTGGAAAATTCAAACAGATAAGAAACCCTCTACATATCCATATATATATAATCCCTCCTATCTCAATTTGTGTGGTTCTTCAGTGTTTCCCTAATAATCTTGTTCGAATTTGTGATTTTCTCTATAATATATATATATATACATGTATATATATATATATATACATGTATATGTATGAATGTACATGTATATTGCAAAATGTGTGAGAAAATATGTTGGTTGGGTTGGTTTGTTGATATAGCCATTGTGGTGTTGGTTTGATAGAAGACTATAGTAAAATTCTTCAAATATAGAAGAGTTTCCCATAGTTGATAATGAAAATCTAGAGCTTCACTCTTCAACAAAAGATATCTATACATGTTGCTCATTGGTGAATAAGTATTGTAGATAAAATTATGGAACTAGAATTTACAAGGTAGCTATTACATAGGATGGTTGTCTTATATTAACATGTTTCATGATATTCTTCTGCCCTCATGTGTTTAACTATCAATAACTTTCATGATATTGTTTTCCACTCATCTATTTGAAGTTTCCTGTAGCAAAGTAGTCTATTGTTCTTGTAACAAGGATTGTTTTGTAATCTTTAAAATTTTGTAATCTTTAACATGCTTAATTTGTTTGGAAGGAAAATTTTATCATTTAGATATATTCTTGTATATATAGATAAATAGATACATGTGTACATAAGGATATATATATATATATATATATATATATATATCTGCTTATTTGTGTTTTCCAAAATGTCTAAATAGAGGAAAAATTGAACCCATATATGTATTTAAGGATTTCTATTCTTGTTGTTCTATATTCCGTTGTTTCTATTAAGAAAGATGAAGCAACAAGTAGCAATATATCCAAATGCTCACATATAGGTTTTTATACAAATATAGCAAGAAGATTGTATCCATTCTAAGTTCTCCACTAGTTGGTATTGAATATTGGAATACATTGATCTTTGATTTTTTACTGTGGTATAGAGCTACCAATGAGTCAATTACGGTTGGAAGATTTCATGCCTTTAAGGGATTCTAGAACTATGTCTACAGAGTCAGGGTTCGTGGATGGGTCTCCAGATCCCCCAGAAATTGATTTGGTGATCAATTTGGTGTCAAATTGTACACCTGATGGTGTGGAGTCCAACTCTGAGGATGCCATCCATCAGCCTACAAACTTTGATTCCATAGGTTTTCCTTGATTTTTCATTGTGCCTACTACAAACTTTCTCTTATTATTTCCTACCTTTCTTGTTTTTGCTGCTTGATTGGAATTTAGGTGTATAAATATATAGTTGGCCCTAGTAGAGGATATAGTTATGAAAGTAGACATGCAGTGATCTTTTAGAACACATAAAAATGTATCTCTTTGCAGCCTTAATTTTCCTTGCTTGTTTTATCCATTTCGTGTGATGTGCATTTTGCTTGATTACACTTATGATTGTAGGTTGTAAAGAAAGATATGACTTTGTTTCCATTTGCAATTCATTCCATCAATGTTGCCGATGTTGTTTCCTCTCTAATCCTTCAACCTTTTTTCCTTCAAAAATTTGGTAGTGATGAAGGGCAAGTTGATCGATACAAGGTTGTATTGTCTGATGGCCACCATTTGCAAATAGGAACTCTCCCTTCCAAATGCAATGATATGTTTTTTACAAGTTCCTTGAAAATAGGGTCCCTTGTATGTTTAAAAGACTATTTCTGTAGGAATATCCAAGATTCAAGGTGGGTTGTGTTGTTTGTTGTATATGTTAAAAAATTATCTCTTTTGTTTCTGCCTCATATAATTTGTCCAATACATTTTTCTACTTCTTTTCTAAGGCCTTAATCATATCCAACTTAGTTGTAATTATGCCTAATTGTCAAATTATTTGGACCCCTAGGTATTTGTTCAAGCAGTAAGAATAGAAAATGTTGGAACCTATCTCACCTTCTCCTTCTAAACGAGGTCCTAAATTTGGTCTGCAGTTGTCCCCTAAAAAATAAAACAACCCTCTAAATTTCAGCCCTATTAAAGCTTTGAACATTTATCAAAATGTTTGGATAGTGAAAGGGTGTGTAACACATATTAGGGAGATGCATCATTTCCAAAAACAAAGAGGTGAATGACAACTGTTTAGTTATGACATTATAGATGTTGAGGGGACATAAATACATATTACTTGTTTTGATGATATTGTTGAATTGCATTATGGTCACCTTGAGGTGGGGTTTACTTATTTAATATTGAGGGGATTCATTAACGAAGCTGATAAAAGATTCAATAAATTAAATAGTAATCTTGAGATTGTTTTGGATAAAAAATGAACAATAAAACGATGTGAAGATGAGATTCCTGTCCCAAAAAAAAATGCTTTTGTGTTGATTAGTGAAATAAGCAACTATAGTGATGACAACTTCATTGATATTATTTGCATTGTATTGCATGTTGGGTACATTTCAACTGTTTGTAGGAAAAATGGATCTAAAACAATCTGACGAACCATTAAACCATATGATGTCTCCACTTATTTCATTGATGCTAATTTGTGGGGCCCAAGCTAGCAAGAAAAAGTTGATACCTTGCACCAGATGTACCTTTCTGGTGAAATAGTCATCGTTGTTGTCCATAGTGGCCATGTAGGCTACTTTAATGGCAAAGTTATCAACACATCAACAGGAACAGTCCTTGAGATTAACCCCTCTATTCCTGAGGTAAACACTCTTAGATCCAAGGGGCCAATTAAAGTAGACCAAGTAGCTTCAACTTCTTCTGCACCTTAGAGGTTGCATCCTTCAAATGATAGAGTTACTATTGCATTTATCTTAAACGATTGCCTATGTTTGGGAGAAACTATTCAAGCCATTTTTAAAGAAACCATTGAAATTCCAAAAACTGAGTATTTTTGCTACCCTGCTTGCCCCTTGTTTGTTAATTGTAAATAATGCAAAAGGAAATGTGCACACCCACATGCTGATGTTTGGTTTTGTGATCATTGTCAGATGGAAATTTAGGAATGCAACTATTGCTATCTTCTGCAGTTAAAGTTGCAAGGCCATTCAGGCAACATTTGGTGTGTTGCTTTTGATGAAGTTGCCACTAGTTTGTTGCAAATGCCAGTAAAAGGCCTCTATGCATTGCAGAAAACTTTGACTCTACAAAAAATCTTGTTCCTGTTATTAAAGGCATTGTTTTTAAAGCATATATCTTTATGGCTTTGATTCAAACAAAAATGTATAATTCATAGGAACAACTAAAAACAACAATTGTTAAAGCAATGAAAGTTGATTTTGAAGAAGAGTGTAAACTATTGCTTGCAGAAATAATGAATATATCTACTCCTACTCCAGAAAAAGGCTCCACTAGCGAGCCTACACTTTGACTACTCTTTTGTACTTCTGATCATTTCTCATAGCTTTGAATTTTAAATGCTGACTATTGCATGCTAAGACTTTTGTTTAAGAAATATGGACATAATTTATACCTATGTTTGCATCTACATATTTGCACATTTATTGACCTGCCATATTTTTTTATTATAGCATGGTGCATTAATTTTGTTTTCATTCTTTCTTTCAAATATTTCAAATTAGTTGGATGGTTATATGATATGTTTAGACATATTACAATTTGGAAGACAACTGAACACTTTATTTCCACATATATTTCAAATATTTTCTATAAAAGCAATACTTGACAATATATTCTAATATATATTAAATATTTTGTATATGGATAGTCATTGAGATTAAACTTCTTTATGTCACATTTAAAATTTGCATGAATCTTATGAGTGTTTTAATTATGCTAAAATATGGAGTCATTTAAATTATTTATTCCATCAGTTTAATGACATTGTGTTTGATTTAAATTTTCTTTGAATGCTAATCACTCTTGGTTCTTGGTTGCCATTCACATACAAATTTAATGAAAAAATAAAATATAAATGTGCTTCCAGGTATAATGAATATCAAAAGTAGGCCAGAGATAAACTTATCTCGTGCCTGGACCAATCTATATAACAGTTCGCTTCATAAATGAATATTCAAGCTATTATAAAGACAATTACTATTTGAGAAAGGAAAGTGTCAAAAACCTATTAGAAAGAAATTTACTATATAACAACTACCTTCACAATTGTAAATTTATGATTTCTTTACAAAGCTTATTCACCAATGAGGAAACATTTAGGGAGATCCTTTGTTTAAGAGGTAAGCTCTAGGCTATGAGTAAAAGCCCTCGAGAAGTGTTCTCTATTTGTCTATAATATTTAGTGCCAAGTACATGAAGAATGGAATAGGTGAAAAGACTAGTGACCCTAACCATATTGTTTTGAAGAAACAAAGAACATTTAACTATAATTGGTCATATGGTAATAAGTATAACACAAATGCTACACAGAGATAACTAGAAGCAATAAATGAAGGGAAAAAAAGTATGTTTGTAGGTATATGTATATATATATATATATATATGTATGTATACTTATATGTATATGTATATGTATATGTATATGTATATGTATATGTATATGTATATTTATATGTATATGTATATGTACATGTATGTATATTTATATATATGTGTATGTGTATGTGTATGTATATGTATATGTATATGTATATGTATATGTATGTATATGTATATGTATATGTATATGTATATGTATATGTATATGTATGTGTATGTGTATATCTATATGTATAATGTTGATGTATAGAATTCTCTATTTATAAATTCCTTTCAGACATATATAGTTTTATGTATATTCCATTTTTCCATTTGGTTGCATTCCTCGATGGGTGCAGAATGGTCAAACCCTACCATGCACTTCAACTAGTTTTTCGATTGGATGTTAAATAAGTGTTGTGTTTTACAATCTTCACTACGTTGTAGACATATTGTTGTTGTAAGTTGTTTTTCCTCTGCCCTTTTGGCCATTTCATACACACCTAACCACATATATATATTGTGATAGTTTTTTTTGTGAATTTATAATTTACTAGCTTATGGATTTAACCCTTCTCTTATTGCAGGGCTAGACATCCTTCAGTGCAAAGAAAAGTTGTACACTTTCCCCTTTTCTTTATGCATGGTTACATACATTCCAAAACATACCAAAATCAGGTATGTCTATAGAGTCATTCCTATACATTATATGCTTTGAAACAAAACCTTTGTTGTTTCTTTGTTCTCTTCCTTTAAATTTTTTTTTATGTATTTCATCTACGGAATTCCATTTTTTTATAGTTCTTTATGAGGCATTTTATTTCCCTAAAAAAATATTGGAGCCAAAGAACTCTAAGAAGATGAGTACATGTATCAGAACATAGATTTTTTTTAACAAATTCACTATTCCCTGATATATAATGAAACACCATCACATTTGTGGTTGACATTTCATATTTTATTTGGCTCATAGTTTTCCAGGGGCCAATGAGGCTTCATGATCCCAATATCGTGGGCAAGTGAGGAACCATGCAATTTTCACTTCTCACACATATTTATATTCAACTGTAATAGAGGAATTGTATGAAAAGTATTAGAATAACACTTATTTGTTACTAAATATTATACACAAGAATTTAGTTCCTATGTATTAAGTTGACTAGCTGGACCATTGCCAACCCACATAATTACAAAGCTTCATGTTGCCTCAAAAAAAAAAACCGCACAAGTTCCCATCAGTTGCGGCATTCCTGATGTTGGCAAATACAATTCACCCACACCACAATGGCTCTTTTGGCAATATGGCTTAATGAAAGTATGCTTTCCCACATGACAACATTCAATATAGCATTTACTTCCGCCTCCACCCCCATACGCCAATGAGAAGATGCATTTGTGCTCGTGCGAACAAACACTTTCCATTCACCTTCTCCATTACAATGACACCATTCCCCACCACTGCCAACCCACATACATACGAGTGTCCATGTCACCACAAAGGAAAAAATGGTGCCCTCCTTGCTCAAAAATTTGCAACTACATTCTTTGTCATGAAACCCATATTGGCTTAATAAAAAATTCAAGCTACATTGCCTAGGAGTAGATTTAGTAGTCAAATAGAGAATTTGCAAAAGAGCTATTCCATAACGTTTGTAGTAGGTACAACGAAAAAGCATGGCCCATAGATTGCTCTCCACAGTACATTTGTCCATGTTCCCATTGTTACCTTCTTGTCTTCCTGGGGACATATATTTTTTAGGTGAAAGAAACAAGATTTATCTATTGTTTCTTCATCCATATAGAAGCATAGCGTGAGACACCTATGCAAAACTGATTTTTAAAAATACCCATGTGAAATCACTTATAGATTCTGCACCACCACACTTTCGAAGCCCTCCAATCTGCTAAAAAATGGAGCCATATGCGATGATTTTAACAATAGTCTGCTACCAAAGCAACACCACAATGGCTCTTTCAACATGATCACTTCATCAAATTATACTTTCCCATATTGCAACATTGAATATTGTATTTACTTTGTTTGAGGACACCTACTTCACCACCCCAAACCCATGTAATTGCTAAGCTCCACCCTCATGCAAAAAAACACTTACCACTCAGCTTCCACGTATTAAGGACACCAACTCCACCACCCCCAACCCATCTTTACATATAGAGAACTAGGAAAATTGTAATAAAAATATATAAACATCAACAAATGTGTGTATCCTTCCAACTTCCCAAATCAATTATTCAAACCTAGTACTCCAAGGTAGTACCTACTTTCTCTATGTTATGTAACAATCATATGATCCAATGATTTGTGCAAAATGCATATAGCACCATAGGCTTAATTGAAAATTTAAGCTACATTGTTTGGTATTCAGTATGATGCACAAAAGATTTATACAAAAGACCCATGTAAAATGACACACAATTCACAGTAAAACAATTTCAAAACTCTCAGATTTTTTATAGAACAAACTCAAGGATGACTATTCTTACAATGGCCTCATACATAAGAAACACCATAATGGCTCTTTCGATAATGCAACTTAACCAATAAATTTTATTGCCTTACAAAGAAAAATAGCAATGAAAAATAATAATTTTTTATAGGAAGCTTTGAAAAGATGATGGAAAAAGAGTATCATGCAACATATTGGTAGAATCCAAGTCATCTATGTAACATTCATAAGACGTATTAAGATGATACTTAAGATTCACATGTATACTGCTCTCTAGTTTTTCCCTATTACTTCTTTTACAACTCGCTTTTTCTCTGTATTGTCTAATGGTAAATAGTGGAGCCCGACTTTAGAATATATGCATGTATATATATATATATATGTATATATATGCATATATATGTATCTCTATATCTACATGTATATATATGTATGTGTATAGATGTATATGTATATATATGTACATGTATAAATATGTTTCCATATATGTATATCTATATATATATGTATTTTGGTGTAATCGTACAGTAGGAAGTAAATGCAATATTCAATGTTGCAGTGTGGGGAATTGTACTACAAAATATGCAAGAAAATATATTGATTCAATTGCATTTCCAGAAGAGCCATTTTGGCATTATCAATATGTTACACATACTGTAGAATTAAATGCTCTGTTCTTATCAACATGTCAATACTATATGACTCAATGCTATAACTGTATATTCATGATTTTTACAGAGCATAAACAACACTTATACATGCTACTTTAAACTCTACTTATTTTCACAGTCTACATAATCACACTTAAACATAATATACAAACCTACTTAGATATACATGTGTATGTATATCTTTGTCTAGATATATGCATATATATATATATATATATATATATCTGTCTATACGGGTATTTTTTATGGCAAAAGAAACAAGATTTAACTGCTATTTCTTCATCCATATAGAACCATAGCGCGAGGAACCTATGCAAAACTGATTTTAAAAAATACCCATGTGAAATCACTTACAGATTTTGCACCACCACACTTTCAAAGCCCTCGAATTTGCTAAAAAATGGAGCCATATGCGACGATTTTAACAATAGTCTACTACCAAACTAACACCATGATGGCTCTTTCAATAGGATATCTTCATCAAAGTATACTTTCCCATATTGCAACATTGAATATTGTATTTACCTTTTTTGAGGACACCAACTCCACCACCCCCAACCCATGTAATTGATAAGCTCCACGCATGTGCAAAGAAACACTTATCACTCAGCTTCCACATATCGAGGACACCAACTCCACCACCCTTAATCCATCTTTACATATAGAGAACTAGGAAAATTGTAACAAAATTGTATAAACATCAACAAATGCGTGTATCCTTCCAACTTCCCAAATCAATTATTCAAACCTAGTTCTCCAAGGTAGTACCTATTTTCTCTATGTTATGCAACAATCATATGATGCAATGATCTATGAAAAATGCATATAGCACCATAGACTTAATTGGAAATTGAAGCTACATTGTTTGGTATTCAATACGATGCACAAAAGATTTATACAAAATACCCATGCAAAATGGCTTACATAGCTAATAACACAACAGTTTCAAAACTCTCAAATCTGTTATAGAATGGACTCAAGGATGACTATTCTTACAATAGCCTCATACGTAAGCAACACCACAATGGCTCTTTCGACAATGCAACTTAACTAATATATTTTCTTTCCTTACAAAGAAAAAGAACAATGACAAATAAGAGTTTGTTATAGGAAGCTTTGAATAGATGATGTGAAAAGACTATCATGCAACATATTGGTAGAAGCCAACCAGTCTATGTAAAAGTTGTAAGATGTATTCAGATGTATGTCACTCTCCAGTGTTTCCCTATTACTTCTTTTACAATTATCCTATTTCTCTATATTATCTAATGGTAAATAGTGGAGCCCAAATTTACAATATATGCATGTGTGTGTGTGTGTGTGTGTGTGTGTGTGTGTGTGTGTGTGTGTGTACATGTATATATATATATATATGTACATGTATATATATATATTTACATGGATATATATATGTATGTGTATAGATGTATATGTATATATATGTATTGTGGTGTAATTGTGTAGTAGGAAGTAAATGCAATATTCAATGTTACATTATGGGGAAGTGGACTGCAAAAGATGCAAGAAAATATATTGATTCGGTTGCATTGTCAGAAGAGCCATTCTGACATTATCAATATGTTACACATACTACACAATTAAATGCTTTGTTCTTATCAACATGTCAATACTATACAACTCAATGCTATAATTGTATAGTCATGATTTTTATAGAGCATAAACAACACTTATACATGATACTTTAAACTCTACTTATAATCACGGTCTACATAATTACACATAAACATAATATACAAACCTACTTAGATATGCATATGTATACATTATATCTTAGTCTAGATATATATATATATATATATATATATATATATATATATATCTCTCTATTTATACGAGTATTTTTATATATCAATCAAGGAACTAAGTACATATATATGTGCATATGTATCTGTCTATCTTCTAGGGAACTCAATACAATTTTCCTCTTTGTCTATGATATTTACTATCAAACAAGTGTTAGTCTAATACATGTTATATAATTCCTCTATTTGTTTTCATTATCTACTATGAAATAATGTAGCTTGAGGGTATGTGCTGGATCATGATGGGCAAAAAAGTGGCGATATGATGGGTATTTGTAGGGTATGTGGCTGATGACTTTTTTTTAACCCAAAGTTGATGAAATGAAAAGGGTTTTCAAAGGAGATTCTCATCTTTCCACCAATATAAATTATGCTTTACTTTGAATTTAATAAATAATTATTATTCATTTTTTATTTGAATTATGACTAAAGTCTTGATTGATAGGCTGATTGAAAAACATCTATAGCTTTCAAATGGTGTCATATTTTTGGAATCCAAAACATGCATCACATTCTATGTTTCACATACTATAGGATTAAAAAAGAAAAATTGAATTTCATGAAGTTTTGACCAAGTTAAGGTGGTCGGACATACAATTTTTATATTTTTTAAAGTTGTAATAAAAATGCATAATTAATTATTTACTTTGAAAAAATTACAAAAAATATGCATCACATCTAGACATGAGTCCTCTACTTATGTATAAAATATTATAAAAATATTTTCATTTTATTGTGGTTAGGGTGGAGACAGACACCTACTTCTTATTTTTTCCCTGAAATTTAAGAACTCTTGCATTGAAATTTCAAATTTTCACAAAATAGATTTAAAAAAAAAACCTACTAGTTTAGAAACTACATTCAATTTGCTACAGATTTTAGTCTTACATATTTTTGAAATAATATAGATAACTTATTCAAATTTTTACGTCAAGTTGCCTAACTTTGATTTTTCTAATATTTTTGTGACTTAAGGGCCTATTTTTTCCATGATGATCTTGCACATACCCTTGAATATTATATCAATATGTTTCATGATATTCATTTCCCATCATCTATTTCAAGTTTTACAGATATTGCATGATTAAATGTTGTCTTCTAAGGAAATAGCAACTTTAAATAAATAGCCTATTAACTAAAGGTATAAAGTTCAATAGATAAAAGATAATGTGCAACTATTGCTATCTTTTGTAGTTAAAGGTACAAGTGCATTTAGTCAACTATTACATACATTACTTGTGTTGTGTGATACGTTTTATTATATTATTTCCTTTATTGTCCATTATTCTATATATTCCACTTACCAATCTTCTTTGACCATCTTCAAATTGCATTATGCTTTTTCTTTACTAGGATTTTTTTTTTCGTGTACTTCTTAACCCATAAAAACACTACAATGTTCTAGAATTTGCTTCAAAACACCCATCTTTCTGCATGTTCCTTTTCCCTACGGTTTATGGTAACACTCCATGGGATTTTCCATGGACCATAACTCCTTTGGCTCGGGGGTTTGGCTAGAGCCCATCATGCTTCATAATGCCAATATGGTGGGGAGGAAAATGGGCATTAATTTATGTGGTTATGAATAGAAACCAGACACTTCTCTCATGTGCTTCTAAGTGGAAAAACAAATTGTTGATAACATCACACTGTTTATCCCCCGAAGCACATGAGAGTGGTGTCTGTTGCTCCATTCCACTAAAGTGAGCAATTTTTATAATAGTTTTCTATTCAACTAGCACCACACCACTGGCAACCCACATAATTACAAGGCTCCACATCACCATTTTAACATGTAGGTCAAGTTGCTGCACATTTATATCGAGAAAATTGTGGGTTTAGTGCTTTTGGATTCTATCATTGTATATTTGTTGTTGCTTATATACATAGACACACAAATTCTCGCATGCACTTGTCCATCAAAAGAACATACTCTATTCTATTCATTATATTTGTCATTCTTTCCACAACTCTCTTGTCAACATTTTTAGTACATTACTTACACACATTTTTTTTCCAATTTCCCATGTATTCAAAATCTCCCATTTTATCTCTTTCTATTTACAACAAACAATGCTAACCTGTTTTATTCTATTTCTATATTTTTCTGTTTCTAATGTTGCACAAAAGAAATATGCATCAATTTATGTGGTTATGAAAAGCAACTAGACACCACTATCATGTGCTTCTAAGTGGACAAACAAACTGTACATAGCATCACACTGTTTATCCCCAAAGGCACATGAGAGTGGTGTTTGTTGTTCCATTCCACTAAAGCAAGCAATTTTTACAATAGTCTGCTATTGAACCAGCATCACCCCACCAACAACCCATGTAATTTCCATGCTCCATGTCACCATTAAAGAATGCAAGTCAAGTCACTGCACATATAAGTCAATAGGGACAAGATTTAACTGCAATAAAACTATGCATAGAGAACGATTATCTGTTTCAAGTCTCCAAAATGGGTATAACAGCAAAGATACAAACAAATAACAATGAGATTTTTTACACACAACTCTTTGCCAACATGTTATTTATTTAAAAAAATTCATTTTATCTATTTCCTTTTTTAACAAATATTGCTATCCTCTTTTACTCTATATCTATATTATTTACTTTATAATGCTACACAAATACAATAGACATACAAGAAAATTACTATGTTGTAAATTCTCTATTCCACATCCTTTTAGGCTCCAACAACTTGTCCCAACCATCTTTTACTTGTAATTCTTAAGTGTTTTTCCAATAGTTGTTTCTAAATGTGTCTATTATTCTTATTGTGTGACATATGGTAAGAGTCCTTGAGATTTTCCATGGACTTTACCTACCTTTTTTGCTTAGGGGTTTGGCTAGAGCCCATGAGGCTTCATGATTCCAATATGGTAGGGAGGACAATGAGCGTGGGTTTACTAATTTTAAATTTTATTGTGATATATTTGTTTCTCCTTATATACATGGACACAAAATTTCTCACATCCACTTATCCACTAAAAATATACTCTATTTTATCCATCATTTTTGTCATTATTTCCATAGTTGTCTTTCCAACTTCCTCGATAGATTACTTATACACAATTGTTTTCCAATATCCCATGTATTCAAAATCTTCTATTTTTTCTTTTTCTATTTACAACAAATAACGCTAACCTATTTTATTCTATATTTATATTTTCCCCTTTCTAATGTTGCATTCATACAGTAGACATTCAAGCAAATTAGTCTATTGTAAATTGTGTATGTCAAGTTACTTGTGATTCTTAAGTGCTCTTCCAGTAGTTGTTTTAGAATTTCTTTATTTTTGTTTTTGTGTTATATATGATAAGAGTCCTTGAAATTTTCCATAGACCTTACTTGCCTTTTTGCTCGGGGGTTTGGCTAGAGCCCATGAGGCTTCATGATGCCAATATGGTAGGGAGGACAATGAGCGTGGGTTTAGTGCTTTTAGATTCTATCATCGTATATTTTTTGTTGCTTATATACATAGACACACAAATTCTCACATGCACTTACCCATCAAAAAAAATACGAGCTATTCTATTCATTATATTTGTCATTGTTTCCACAACTCTCTTTCCAAAAAATTTAGTACATTACTTATACACAATTGTTTGCTAGTATCCCATGTATTCAAAATCTTTTATTTTATCTCTTTTTTATTTACAACAAACAATGCTACCTATTTTATTCTATGTCTATATTTTTTCCTTGATAATGTTGCACAGAAGCAATAGGCATAAAAGGGAATTGTTGTATTGTAAATTCTTTATTTCATATTCTTTCCTACTCCAACAAGTTGATATAATGTTGCTCACTCTTGTTGAACACCACCAACACGACATTTAAGTACAAAACTTTCCTATTATCAATAAATAGATTTTGTTAACCAATTGTAAATATTATTAATTATTTCACTTGCATTTTTTTGCAATGAAATGTGATTCTGCCAAGAATATAACTTTCCACGTAGGCAATTAAGCATATTCAATGACATGCTATGTGATTCAAAAGTATGAAACTATTCTTTGCTAATGACCATCTTCCTTTTGTAGGTGGAAATCTGCATAATTATAATGATCAGATATGTTGTTGAATGGATGCATATTTGCATAGCAGATATTTCATTTAAAATGGTGGAGATGAAGAACCAAAAGCAGTGATTTTTCCCTGCAAGGTATGCAGGAAAATATTATAAAATCTGTGGCATTTGCCATATCTTTAAAATTCATGATGTTCGTCATGAAATTATAAGTTATATTATTTTCCATAGGTTCATAAAATTTCTAACTGCATAACCTATAGGCCAAAAGTGTTTTGATGTGTACATGTTAGATTTTCCATGTGGCAATTATTTCAATTCAATGATACGCATACATTTGCTTCAGCATGTGTGCTCCAGAAAATAAAAGTTCACCGCTCCCAACTATATAATGCTAGCATGTCAATAAATAGATTCAATTGACTGACCATAAATACCATTAATTATTTTTAATTTTCTATTGTCTTTGATGGTTTTGTACATATCCTTATTTACTTTTAATGCTTCCTTTTTTATTCCAACAGGTTGAGTACAATATCTTTTTGAAATTCAAATAAATCATTGTTTACCCACAAAATAAAGCATACCTTTTAATTCAATAAAACCACATGGATAATAATGCTTTTACTTACAAAATTATCGAGTCGTGAAAGGAATATATCATCTAGGACCATGCAAAAATTTTTTTTTATTCATTTCTAGTACTTATGGGAATCACTAATAACTTTTTATTTGATTGAAAATTGCTACAAATGTTTGTCTACAAAATCCTTCTCCCGTTGATTCCTAGTTTCACTGTTCCTATATATAGCATTCATAAATATATATTTTTGTGTACATTTATTTTATTTTCTATTATATATGATAAAATACCATGTTATTTGTCATGGCTTTCTCAAGCATCTCCACAACGACCATGGATTTTATTGGCTTTGTGGTTTCCTCATTGTGCCCCACTCAACACACACAAAATGGTAGGTGTTTGCTCATATGCTAGTTGATCATATTCATTCTTCTAATATAATGATATCAAATGTTTTGGCTACCTTGTGAAATGACAAACTTTGGTGTTTATATTATTTAATCCACAACTTCATATTTTCCATGTATTAGTATTCATATCTACCTTATGATAATTAAATCATAATCAATCAATTGATTCGTCAACTAGACAAAATTATCAAATATAGATGTGCATCTAGGCCTAACAACTATTACAGTATAATACATATAAAATTATATGATAGCTCAGAATTTTGACAAAAATGATTATTAGTAATAAAACTAATTATTTAAAAATTTAAATTCTATTTAATTTTCCACAACTAATTTATTAAGAAATATTGACATGTATAAATCCAAAGATCAATTTCCTACTCTATGCAAATAGTTCTTAATCTCCCATGGACTGCATTATTTAAAGATAATTAAATAATAATCAATCAATTTACTGATTAACGTAGAAAATCATATCAAATATGAATTTCGTCTTTTATGCAAATGGTTCTTAGTCTTTGAATGCATTGCCTTATCTTAATAAAATTAAATAATAATTAATCAATTAATTGATTAAGCTAGACAAAAATGTTAAATATACATGTGCATCTAGGCCTGCCAACTATTAAACTAAAATACACATAAAATTATATCATACTTTAAATTTTGGAGATAACTTATTATTACTAAGGAAACTATTTATTTGAAAATTTAAATTGTATTTAATTTACCAAATGTAATTAATTAAAATTACTTTAAAAGAATTATTGTAATTAAAATTATTCATGATTAATTGCTTGAGATTCAAAAAATCTTTTCCTTGTTCACCACTTGTTATTCCATATTGAATTATTAAATGATTTCCTCTTTCTGACTTTCTCTAATACTTGTAAATATTAACAACTTCCTTCCTTACTTCCAACTCATTAGCGATTTGTGGTAGACCCCTATCGACTGATCATCGAATGCAAGTGCATTCGACTGCTAGTTTAAGTTGTTTTCGATATGATCGTACAAATATTCAGTTTAATTTCAACAATATTAATAAATCTAAATCGTATAAAATCAAAACTGGATTCCTTAAAGTTACCTCAAATTTCCAAACGTGAAACTTGCACATTCAATCGAGTGCATCCCAAAGAGCTCGGAATGGATGCTCACCGTCATGCACAGGATTTCTGTCTATCTGCAGTCTTGATTAAATGTTGAAACGTTATAATTAAAATCATTACACAGTACAATCCACAATCAAGAAATACTTATAAGCATCCTATATACTCTCAGAAATTTGATATATTTATTCAAATGTTGAAAAGGTTGTCGATAAAAAAATTAAATGCGGGACATGTTGCACTTACAGTAAGAACAGCACTGGAAATGTCCAACTTTAGTAACATTTATGATGATAACTGTTGACAAGTATAAGGAGGGAAGATGGAACTTGTCTGTAGTGCCAGTATTAGCAGGTCTTGGCAGCCTGAAACCGAAAATTGTCATTTTAAAATTTGTGCTATTTAAGAAGTGGCAGGAGGAATTACATTATATCGTTACAGTGACAAACTATTGGTACAAAATGGTGGCCCCAATCATTTCTAATCGGCTGTCATATGGGGTAAAAATTTCGAATCTTCCCTTCTAATGGTAGTTCAAAATTATCCCGGCTGACGAAACCATTAATGATGACTGAGATCATTTATTGTTTCTGACTAAGCGGTCTTTACCTCAATAGATAGCTGCTTCGCAATTACAGCATCTACTGTTTCCAGTTTTTTTCGGCGGTGCCTGCACACATTTAGGTACATTCTAAAGGCTGGATTAAAAAGACAGTCCTTAATTAGCGCTATCCAATGCCAACCTACAACTTCATTAAAGTGTCGTATATTTCGAATTGTCTAAGGCGGAGTTTCAATTTGGAGAGCTTGGAGCTCATTCACAGAGCTCGGAATCCATGTACACCGTCCTGTACCATATTCTCACAATGAAATTTCAATGATAATATTTATATTATTATCATATATTTTAATATTGATTATCCGAAACATTCAATATTGTAGAATTTTTTTACTTTAATATTGTACTATTTATTATATCTATAGTATAATATTATATTTTTTTGTTTATGTGATTATTATATTCGTTTTTAAAGTATATAATTAAAAATAAATAAAAAATAGACTAAGAATGATAGAAGATTAAAATTTAATTCAAATTTAAAAATTGATATTATCATATTTTTTTATTAGAAGTTATGAGCTAATTTATCACATGCTTCTATGATATGTTATTAGAAGTTATAAGCTAATTTATCACATACTTTTATGATATGTTGTTATGTCATGATATTGAGACATTCAACGTTCAATTAATGCATAAGAAGACATCAAAGAGAATTTTATATTACACTTTCATTTCTAAAGGGTAATAAAAAGCATATCCACATCATAATCATGTAGTCATCTATCTATTGATATGTTTTTTCTTTGATATGACTCATAATTAATAATC
>VDFB02281723.1:0-32440 GCA_007258455.2 Sequoia sempervirens
ATGTATAAATCCAAAGATCAATTTCCTACTCTATGCAAATAGTTCTTAATCTCCCATGGACTGCATTATTTAAAGATAATTAAATAATAATCAATCAATTTACTGATTAACGTAGAAAATCATATCAAATATGAATTTCGTCTTTTATGCAAATGGTTCTTAGTCTTTGAATGCATTGCCTTATCTTAATAAAATTAAATAATAATTAATCAATTAATTGATTAAGCTAGACAAAAATGTTAAATATACATGTGCATCTAGGCCTGCCAACTATTAAACTAAAATACACATAAAATTATATCATACTTTAAATTTTGGAGATAACTTATTATTACTAAGGAAACTATTTATTTGAAAATTTAAATTGTATTTAATTTACCAAATGTAATTAATTAAAATTACTTTAAAAGAATTATTGTAATTAAAATTATTCATGATTAATTGCTTGAGATTCAAAAAATCTTTTCCTTGTTCACCACTTGTTATTCCATATTGAATTATTAAATGATTTCCTCTTTCTGACTTTCTCTAATACTTGTAAATATTAACAACTTCCTTCCTTACTTCCAACTCATTAGCGATTTGTGGTAGACCCCTATCGACTGATCATCGAATGCAAGTGCATTCGACTGCTAGTTTAAGTTGTTTTCGATATGATCGTACAAATATTCAGTTTAATTTCAACAATATTAATAAATCTAAATCGTATAAAATCAAAACTGGATTCCTTAAAGTTACCTCAAATTTCCAAACGTGAAACTTGCACATTCAATCGAGTGCATCCCAAAGAGCTCGGAATGGATGCTCACCGTCATGCACAGGATTTCTGTCTATCTGCAGTCTTGATTAAATGTTGAAACGTTATAATTAAAATCATTACACAGTACAATCCACAATCAAGAAATACTTATAAGCATCCTATATACTCTCAGAAATTTGATATATTTATTCAAATGTTGAAAAGGTTGTCGATAAAAAAATTAAATGCGGGACATGTTGCACTTACAGTAAGAACAGCACTGGAAATGTCCAACTTTAGTAACATTTATGATGATAACTGTTGACAAGTATAAGGAGGGAAGATGGAACTTGTCTGTAGTGCCAGTATTAGCAGGTCTTGGCAGCCTGAAACCGAAAATTGTCATTTTAAAATTTGTGCTATTTAAGAAGTGGCAGGAGGAATTACATTATATCGTTACAGTGACAAACTATTGGTACAAAATGGTGGCCCCAATCATTTCTAATCGGCTGTCATATGGGGTAAAAATTTCGAATCTTCCCTTCTAATGGTAGTTCAAAATTATCCCGGCTGACGAAACCATTAATGATGACTGAGATCATTTATTGTTTCTGACTAAGCGGTCTTTACCTCAATAGATAGCTGCTTCGCAATTACAGCATCTACTGTTTCCAGTTTTTTTCGGCGGTGCCTGCACACATTTAGGTACATTCTAAAGGCTGGATTAAAAAGACAGTCCTTAATTAGCGCTATCCAATGCCAACCTACAACTTCATTAAAGTGTCGTATATTTCGAATTGTCTAAGGCGGAGTTTCAATTTGGAGAGCTTGGAGCTCATTCACAGAGCTCGGAATCCATGTACACCGTCCTGTACCATATTCTCACAATGAAATTTCAATGATAATATTTATATTATTATCATATATTTTAATATTGATTATCCGAAACATTCAATATTGTAGAATTTTTTTACTTTAATATTGTACTATTTATTATATCTATAGTATAATATTATATTTTTTGTTTATGTGATTATTATATTAGTTTAGTATATAATTAAAATAAATAAAAGATAGACTAAGAATGATAGAGATTAAATTTAATTCAAGTTTAAAATTGATATTATCATATTTTATTAGGATTATGAGCTAATTTATCACATGCTTCTAGGTAATGTTATTAAGTTATAAGCTAATTTATCACATGCTTCTATGATATGTTGTTATGTCATGGTATTGAGAGACATTCAACATACAATTAATGGATAAGAAGACATCAAAGAGAATTTTATACCACACTTTCATTTTTAAAGGACAATAAAAAGCATATCCACATCATAATCATGTCTAGTCATCTATCTATTGATATGTTTTTTCATTGATAGGACTCATAATTTTTCATCCAACTTGTCAAGATGTTTGACTTATGAGAATCTATTCTCATATTGAACTGGTAAACTCTTATATGGTGTCTTTGGACACCACCTTAATTGATCTAAATACCAAAATGTCAAAGGAAAACATGTTTTTTTGACAAGACATGCTCTCTAGTATTTATAAAGATATATCTTTTCTTGATTTAATGGATATATATAAAGTGTCTTAAAATTTTATCAATATGGTGTGTGCCCCCATTTAAACATTTATTTATTTATTGTGGAACCAATTATCTATGATCTAGCTTAATGAATTTGAATCCTATAATGCTTTTCTTAGAGGTTAGGAGGCAAAATTTATTAATAGGATAGTGCATCCAATTTCATTTTCTTGAAATTTATGGAAGACAATTCACACTGATTTTTTTATTAATATGTAATATTTATCTTTTGCCTATTCTAAATAGTACAATATTTGCAAAACCTGAAATTAAATGCAATGCAATTTTTTTTTTGGCAATTTATTGATAATATATGAAAACTACTTGTATTCAATTGCATGGTTTTGAGAAGGAATTTTTTTTGTTTAACTTGTCATATGGATATCATATCCCCACTAGTATATTTTCTATTTTCCTATCCTTTTATAATCAGTTCCTCGATGTTTTCAAATGGAATCTTTGAAACAATCTATAATTCAACTTATTTTCAACAACATTAGCATCCAAATAAAATTGATGGGGACTATATTTTAATTCTCTTTTGGATTAATAGTGTCAATGTGTTTTAATGATGAATTGGCCAATAATATTATATTTACTTGGTTATGTTTTCTAGTGGTCTATTCAACACTTATATTTTGAGGCGCGTTAGCTGCTTGGTGGCATATTTTCTATGTCATGAGCCGAAGATATATTCAGTGGCCGCAACTAACATATAAAGAGGTCAAACAAAATTATTAGACAATAGTTTGATTAGGAAAGGAAATACAAAGCATATTCATGTCTTGAAAGTCTTATAGCACACTATCTATTGTGTGATATATATGATGTTTTGATATCACTCATTAATGATCCAACCAACTAAGAGGTTTGACCTAGAATCCATTCACATAATGGAAATTGGTAAAACTCCTATATGGTGTTTTTTGGACACCACCTTAACTGAAATCTAAATATGAAGGAAAGGAAAATGGTTTAGACACATTTTATAAGGCATGCTTTCTAGTACTTATGGGGATTATGTCATGGCTTGATTTGATGGATGCCTATGAAATATCTTAAAACTTTATCAATATGGTTTACACCCCAATGTAAGCATATTTTGATTGCATATTCAATTTTCTATGTAGTGTCTTAATCAATTTGGACAATATAATACTTTTATTATAGGTTAGTAATCGAAATTGATTAATAAAATTACAAAGAAAATTATAATTTTTGAAATTTATAGAAGATGGTTGACTATTTTTTTGATGAATGTAATGTTTAGCTTTTATTATTTTTTCACAAAATTAAAAAGTATATGCTATGCAGCAAAATATTTTGAGAAATTTATTGATAATGTGTAAAAATTATTGGTATTCAATCACATGGCTCGCAAAAGACTATTTATTTATTTAGCATGTGAGTTATCATATTTCTACACTAGTAACAATTTTATTTTTGTGTCTTTTAATAAATTTTCTTATCAATTCATCTATTTTTTTTAAATGGAGACATTCAAGGAAATAATATATAATTCATGACTTATGTCTATCCATATTAGCACGCTATATGGAAATTTGATTAGTGATTTTTTTTTAATTTGATTTGGATCAATAGTGTCAATTTCAATTATAATGATGAAATTTAAGTAAGGTTCTTATTTTATGTTATTTACAGTCATGTTGAACTATGGTTTGGTTTTTTTGATGTTTGTGAAGGAATAACTCAATTTTTTCTAAATTTAAAGAATAACTTACGAATTAAAAAATTAATTTAAATGCTGCCATAAAGACTTAGTTTATATTTTATCTCGAAACAAAAAAATCATAAACTCATAAAATATATGAAATAATTTATAAACTTTGAACAATTTTTATAATACATATTGATACATGTCATAAATGTATAATTATATTCTAATCATAATAAGGATTACAAATAGAAAAGGACTACTATCCTACCAATCTATGTGGTCTAGCACTCTACTCTTCCTAGGGGTTTTGAACTATCCTATTGGATTCAATTTATATTTATTTCATTCACCTTTAGACCTACTTTTATCCTTGGACCTCATTTGTACATTCTCTTCTTTAAGGAGTGTATAGATAAGAGAGATCATGTTTATCTTTACCACCTTTCAATTGATAGGAGCAATTAAAGTCTCCCAAGGAAAAATAATAAATCAACAAGATAGTTTTATCTTCTCAATAAAATTTAAAATGTACTAGTATAGTTAACTAAAAATTAAATTAAATCCATCTAAGTATATATTATAATATAATGAAATTTCTTGATTGTAAAATAATATAAACATATTATATGATATATTTTATGTGTAAACCTTTTAGTTTAATACATATTAGGCATATTTTTTATATCCAAAATGATAAATTCCAGTTGAGATATATGAGGAAGAAGAAAACTAAAGGATTGATTAAGATTGTTTATCATTTCTTCTTGTCTATTATTTATAAATATTCATCAAATATTTAATTGTATTTTACTTCATTTTCTATAAATTTCTATTGATATCTTTCTTACAAGAGAACCCCCATTTTAACTTCCATATATTGTATTCAAATCCATTAATTTTTTGATCTCTAAATTAGAGCTATAGGCTATTTCTTTAATCACTCAAAAATATAGAAAACTACCAAGTCAACATCTCCCACTACAATAAAAAACCCACAACATTAATATGAAAGGTATTCCCTTCTAAACAAAACTAGATATTTGCTACCAATTCTTGATATATAACTTAAGCTTCTATTTTCAAAATTTATTTATTTAGTAAATAATTATTATTTATCAATTAAATTATCATATGTTTGACCATAATATAAGTTTTAGGATTTTTGTATCGACAAAAATGTGATAAATAATTACACTAGAATCTATATGGAAAAAGCCCTTTAGAAAAAAATCCACCTCCAAAGAATTTTTTTTTGTATTAATCCAATAACATGTGGTACAATAGTACACCAAACTTTTCCATTCAATCTAATAACATTCAAATATAATAACCTTGCTTCTCCTAAAAAATACCCATGCAATAATAATATATGACATCTAATATATAGATAACTATGGGGGTAAGTTGATGAATTGTTTGCCCAAATAAAAACTATACAACCCTATGGTATGGGAAAAACATAATCTCCTTGATGAAAAATATATTAATAATATAGAAAAGCTACCCTTACTATATAATTCTTAGATGATGTGAAGAATGGGACAAATTTCAAAGTATGATCCACCAAAATGGAGTCGCCAACTAATGTTTACTACATGTAACATACAAAAGTTTTTCTACTCTCTTTTTGTGTGTCTAATATTAGGAAGGTGGTGTAAATAGGGTCAAATTAGTTTTAAATTATCATTCTCATTAGTATCTCTCTTTATGAACACACATATAATTAATGTTTCAAGTTATTAGGAGAATAATAAAATAATAATATCTCAACCACCTACATGGGTGTCGGACTATCAATTCCCAAAGTGTTTGAGGTTGGACATTAGACACAAGCTTTCAAGGTCTATATATCAAATTAAGCATAACACTTATGAATATGGAAAGCTAATTGAAAGGATAATTATTAGTGTGAAAAGAGGTATTATTAAACTAGTTAGCTTTTAGCCTTCTTAATAGATTCCTATTCACACTAGAGTTAATTTCACTCAGAGGAATTCTAGAGTTTTGTCTCACCTCATGTGATTGAGACAAGTGTTCTCACTTTGTGATACACCCTTTGCATTGTCACCTGTCACTCACTAGAACACTTGTCATTTGAATTAACAAGTGTTACATCCTTAAAGGGTTAGTCAGTAATTGTGCTTGACATGACTACCTTCACTACCTTGTCTATTTAAGCAAGGTCATATTGTATATTTTAATCAACTCTTTTATCAATCTCTTTGATAATGTAAGTTAGGCTCACTGTGTGGAAATATTTTTTAGAAATTTTAGGTTTTTGTTGTTTTGATCTTGTTAGAAATCCTAACATGATATCAAAACAATACATACAAAACCCTTCCAAAAAACTTGCATCAAGCCTTATTAGAATTCCATGTAATTTGTTTTGCATGTAAATATCTATTTTTTAAAGGTTTAATTCCAGTACCCTCCATTTAACTTGGCCTTCATCAAGCTTGGCGGCTTCACTACATTTCAATAATTGTCAAGTATTTGTCATGCCCCTTACACTGGCATCCCTACATACTCGTCAGAGGCTATAGTTTGCAACTTGCAACATTTGCAACAGACCATCTTTTGCACAAAGTAGAGTTTGACATTTGATGTTTAGAATTATTGGCAAAAGGAGGGATGCCTTGGTCATATATACCCTTCACATAGCACTAGGCCTCCATTTATCAAGTCATGCCCTCTTTCCATCACCTTCCATGAGCTCATGTAGCCTGCACATGAATACTATCAATTTTCATCCCAGGTATTGACTGGTAGCTTTCATACTTTTTGCAGGGTGAAAATCCATTGTGGAGGAGATTCCAAGTGACTTACCCAAGCATTGCACAGCCTTCATTCCTCATTGGTGGCCTCCATGGATCTCATGAACCAAATCATTGCCCATATAAAAGCCCATCAATAGCTTATTTCAAGTCGATTTTCTCACCAGCCCACAACGAATTGAGAAGAACTATTGATAACAAAGGTTTATCTTGTGCCAAGTCACATATTATCTACAGTTACCTAGCGTGAAGGATTTATCTTGTGAGGATGCATGCATAGGTGCGACTTCTTGTTTTTGTTGCCAACATATTATTTTGTAGATTGCCAAGTGTGAGTCGATATCCTCCACGCCCCATTCATGACTTGGTAAAACTCATTTGATAGTTTGAATGCACATTCGTTTGTTGTTTATCATTTATTGATTAGCATTTTATACTAATTTCTTAATATTTGTGTAGACATGGAAAATATACCGACACACTTGATCCTAGTTACTAACATCGTTTCGTCCTAAATCATCTTCTTAGGTAATCATCACTCTTTGCCCCTTAATTAAATAAATCACCATTTATCTGATGAAGTCATTCTCTCTTGTTAATTCAATAAATCAATGTTATTTGATTAACCCTCATTTGTCTATTTAATTAAATAATTCATTTTATTTGATTAAATCCCTAAGGTCATCTCATTAAATTAAATAAATTAAACCTTGTTTAATTTAATCTAACATCATCCTCCTTAATTAAATAAATCAAAATCCTTTTATTTAATTAAATCTAAATCACATTCTTCTCAACTTTGATTTAAATCAACCCAAAAATATAAATCAAATTGTCACATCAACTAATCCCTCATTAAATTAATCAAATCCTAATTAATTTAATCTTAATCATCCAAATCCTCTAGATATTGCCACTTGCACATAAAAATACATTTAATTAATTTATTAAATCCCTATTTTCTCTCAACATGGCATCTTTAGGGGAATATTCCTTCAAGTTTGAAAATCCCTCAAGTGGATTTGTCCTTCCAACAAAGCATTCATTCCCTCTTACACCTCCTTGTGCATTGAGCCAAGTGGCATTTAAGTCATTCTTTTCTCCCTCCAACAAGCCAACTTTCAAATTTGAATTTCCACTAATAGCATTTATCATGCACAATACCAAAATGTGCTCATTCTTCACCTTCTCACCTCTTGACAAGTGGAATTTGGCCATTGGTTGAAGATTAGTCCCACATTCATCCATTTTTCCTTATTCTTCAACATTCTCATCTTTAAATAAGAGGCTTTCCTTTGTATTTTGGATCCACAACTTAGAGAAAAGTTACTCTCTTGACATTGAGAGCTAGTTTTATCCATTTCATATCATTTATCATCATCTTAGATAGGTTATTGCAAATTTTATCAAGGAATCACATTGTTCTTCATCAATAAGTGGATCAACCATCAACAAATCTTTATCAAGCTTGCATAGGAGTTGGGAAAAGGGCCAATTTTCACATCAAATTGGCACCAATTCCTCCATGGGATTGAGGGTTTGCTTGTTCAAATAGGATTTAATTGCTTTCTTTGTTGTGTTCTTCATATATTTCTTATTTTAAGCATTGTAGATGAATTTCATGGGGAATCTTGATTCTCACTTGCACTTGATCTAATATTGTGTTTATTTCTTGTGTTTGTGTAGGTTTCTAGGATTAGGGTTCTACAATTTGTAAATGATAAACTTTTTAGTGCTTAGTCAAATTGTCAATTTCTAACCAAGTTTGTAAAAAGGTTTTTTTTTAATCATTTTTTGATAACTTGTGGAGGGGTGGGGAGGGGTCATTTTTTGAATAACAGGGCTTTTCATTTTATATTTTTGTCATTTTCTTGAGGATTGAGAAACATACTTGATATATGTCTTCATTGTCTATCTCATGACATAAACTTGTAAGGACTCAAAACAACAAATAAGTTCATAAATTCACTTATATAAAGTGCCACAAAAACTAAATGTGTGTTCCTTAGGGAGAGAATTTTGTACTTACACTGAATTATAGTGTAATGGGGGATTGTGTAGTGCCTTGATTTGCCATCATAGTAATGGATCCTTACGATTCTCACCTTATGTGTTTTTTACCTTGATTTTCCATCACAACAATGGATCCTCATGATTCTTACCTCATGCATGTGTGCCTTGATGCACACCTATTTTTTAGTTTCTTGTACATCTTTTGGATCTAATTTTGGGTCTAAATTCATGTGCATACTTTTGTGCCCAATTTCAGTTGGTCTGCTTATACCTCTTCTTGTCAACATTAAGGGGGATTATCACAATGTTATGCTAATGCTTGTTTCAATGGAGTAGTGGAGGAACATTCTACTTAGGGTTCTCATAGACCTTCTATCTTTATCTCTCGTATGGGTGATTATTTATTACAACATATTTTAGTACTTGTGTAGAACACTATGATGCACATGTTATTAGTGTACTACATGTCACTCAAGCATTTATTGATTGTACTCTATAATCATAGTACTATAGGTATTTTTAACTTCACAAGCATCTATATATTCATGGTCGAGTAGTGTTCCATATGTTTTTTCATGTAGTGTGTTGTATCTCTTATCTTCATCTACATTTCTTGGAGATTCATTGATTCCAACAAACATTAGTTCATCTTCAATAAAGTTTACAAATTTGACATGTTTCATGATTTCTTCATCATTATGTTCCAATCTTCATGGGACATCTTTTCAAAAGGTCTTATCCTTCTCTTTCTCTCTTTTGGAGAGGATTTTTATTCTTATTTGGTTTTCTCCTTTTTTCCATTTATGAGAGATCATTATTGTACATGAGAACCTTACTAGGCCTTATTGTCAGGATTCATCTTTTCAATGTTTAACTTACTCCCTAAGTTACATTTAAGGGGTTGTTAGTGTGAAAAGAGGTATTATTAAGCTAGTTAGATTTTAGCTTACTTAGTAGATTCCTATTCACTCTACACTTAAGCTCACTTAAATGAATTTTAGAATTTTGTCTCACCTCTTGCATGGGACCACTTGTGATTCACTAGAACACTTGTCATCAAGGGTTCCATCTTTGAAGGGTTAGTCACTCATTGTGGGTATGTGAAAGCATCATGATGGGCCAAAAAGGCAATATGATGGTATTAATGACTTTTACCAAAATTGATGAAAAAGGGTTTTAAGGATTCTCAGCTTCCACCAATATAAATTATGCTTTACTTTAATTTAATAAGTAATTATTATTCATTTCTATTGAAATTATGTAAATTCTACTGATAGACTGATTAAAAACATCTATAGTTTTAATAGTATCACATTTTTGAATCAAAACATGCATCACATCTATGCTTTGCATACTATAGATTAAAAAGAAAAATGAATTTATGAAGTTTTGACCAAGTTAAGGTGGTGGAAATTGTTTTTATATTTTTAAAGGTTGTAATAAAAATTCATAATTAATTATTTACATGGAAAATAATTATAAAAATATGCTACATTGCATGGAGTCCATTTATATGTAAAATCTACAAAAATATTATCTTTTATTGTGGTTGGGGTGAATTGCACACCTACTTCTTATTTTTCCAGAAATTAGTACTACTCATTGAAACTTCAAATTTTCACCAAATAGATTTTTGTTTTTAAACAAACCCAGTGTTAAAACTACATTCAATTTATATATTCTATTCTTACATATTTTAAAATAATAGATAACTTATTCAAATTTTTACATCAAGTTGCCTAACTATTTTTTGATTGTTTTGCCAAAGGACCTATTTTTCCATGATGATCTTGCACATACCCTTGTGTTTGACATGACTACTTCACTACCTTTCCTATTTAAGAAGGTCATATTGTACATTTTAATCAACTCTTTTATAATCATAATGTAAATTAGGCTCATTGTGTGCAATTATTTTGTGAAGTTTTAGGTTTTCCTGTTTTGATCTTGTTAGAAATATTAACAATAATAAAAATAGAAGGGATAAGAATTGATAATCATCAAGAGTATACAAAAAAATTCATAATAATTATATTTAAGAAGCAATATAATTTTTATGTGCAAGCTTTCTATTGTACTATGTGGTTGAGGTCTAATTTTATGTATAATCCCTAGTAGTAGATTACATTGATGTATTTTAAAAATATAAATCAAGTAAATTATGTTCAATAAATTTGTATATGATGTGAATTTTGTTTGAGTTTGCAAATTTTGAAAAGTGAGTTTTATGAGTTTTTCTTAGGCTACATGGTTGGTTAATCCTTGATTACATTCATTATCCATATTTATACAAGTAGTCAAGACACAAGATACCATAGCGACTACAAAAAATATGGTATTGATCACCTTCACCGTTAATGCAAATGCACAATCGCTATTATGCCAAACATGAATATTAATGAAAAATGGGTAATTGCTTTTTTCAAACTCTAATATTAATGCAAATGGATGATTTCTATTTTAAGAAAAGTAAATAAAATAACACCATATGATAAAAGTGATATGCACAGTGTTTGACACTTGAAATGACTAATTTTAAATTCATTATTCTAGTTTGGTTTCTTGTGATGATAAAAAAATATAGTAAAGTGTATAAAAAATAATTTTACTAAGTTTTCTAATGTTGGAAACTCTATTTTTTGTGTTGTTTCTAGATTGTGATAGAATAGGATAAGTTTTCTAAGGTGGATGATGTCGTAGAAGTTATAAATAGGTACTTTTCATGTTGGTGATGTAATAATTATATTTTTCCCAAGATAGATTGAGTCTAACTAGAGCGTGTGTCCTTTATTGTTTCTCTAGGTAATTTTATGTACATAAATACTTGTGTATTTTTTCTCACAATTTTAAGTTCTAATTTCATCTTTCCATTAAATATTTACTTAATTTTAAACATGTGATACCACATAATGCATCTTGTTAAGGTGTAGAAACAATATTTAGCATATTGTTGGTTGAGTTGATATGTTAATATCCATGTGTAGTGAGCTATAGGGAACTATCGCTTGAGTATTTTATGCATAATTCTAATTAAAAATTTCTTATAATGTTTTCCACTATCCCAAATTATTGTTTGATTCATTATTTTCTTCATCATGTGTTTTTTTCTAGTAAATATTATATTCATTTCAATGTTGTAGTGAAAGTGCATGCTTAAATAAAAAAGTGACAACATCCTAAACATCACTTGATTAAATTATAGCTACCAAATTTAGTCTAGAATTATTTTTTAATTGACTTACAAAAGAATTTAGGAATGCAAAGGATTTAACTCATTCTCAAATTTTTGAAAATTAGATTTGTAGATGAAGGAAAATGGTTCTAAAATCTTATTAGATTAAGATTAAGATTTCCACCATCCTCAATGAAGTTACTTGAAAAACAGACACATGCAAAACAAAAATATAATCTAAACACACATTCATATTAACAGGGATTCACTCCATTTCCCTTCTCAACCTCACGTGAGATTGCAAGGTTTTAAAGAACTGTTGATGGAGGAATGTTGATTGCTCACTGTTGTAGCAACATAATAGTACACAAATGCTCCATGATCAAATGAATTTTGAGAGCTTTGATTTATAGAGGAAAAGGGAATCAAATTAATGACTATGATTGAAAGCCAATTATGTGATGTGGATGGCTAGGATTAAAAAGGAAATTTTAGGGCTTATGGTGCACAAATTGGATGATAAGATCAAATTAATAAGATTTATTTAATTTAGTGAAAATGGAGGATAAATGGATAAGAGGAAATGGTTAAATAAATATAATTTATTTAACTAATGGGAGTGATGAAAGGGGACATGAAAAGGGACCTAGAAGAAAAGGTGTTGTTAAGGTAATGCTATAAGATATGGTCAAATTCAGGTGTCTACATTTTCCCCCTCTTTGAGATGATGTTTGAGACAATGAGATTTATGGGGAGTAACATCATTTCAAAGAAGTTAAGGTTATGGGATGAAGATAAAAGGATGGGATGATGATTCCTCATCGAGAGGATAGATGGGTTGGATAAATACATATATGCTCTTGAAATGAAATGGATTGGTCAAGAGAAAGATTTAAGCGAATGGATAGAAGAAAGGGAAGGATGTGTTATGTTGCAATGAAGGTGAGCAACCATTATGTTTGATATAGCACCAGACATTATGCACCAAGATATAAGGACCAAGGTTACCATGTGTCTCATGCCTCAGCATAATACATGGACACCATTAAAGAATGCAAGTCAATAGGGACAAGATTTAACTGCAATAAAACTATGCATAGAGAACGATTATCTCTTTCAAGTCTCCAAAATTGGTATAACAACAAAGATACAAACAAACAACAATGAGATTTTTTACACACAACTCTTCGCCAACATGCCATTTATTTAAAATGTTTCATTTTATCTCTTTCCTTTTTTAACAAATATTGCTATCCTCTTTTACTCTATATCTATATTATTTACTTTATAATGCTACACAGATACAATAGACATGCAAGAAAATTACTATGTTGTAATTCCACATCCTTTCAGGCTCCAACAACTTGTCCCAACCATATTTTACTTGTAATTATTAAGTGTTTTTCTAATAGTTGTTTCTAAATGTGTCTATTTGTCTTATTGTATGACATATGGTAAGAGTCCTTGAGATTTTCCATGGACTTTACCTACCTTTTTTACTTAGGGGTTTGGCTAGAGCCCATGAGGCTTCATGATTCTAATATGTTAGGGAGGACAACGAGCGTGGGTTTACTAATTTTAAATTTTATTGTGATATATTTGTTGCTCCTTATATACATGGACATAAAGATTCTCACATCCACTTATCCACTAAAAATATACTCTATTTTATCCATCATTTTTGTCATTATTTCCATAGCTGTCTTTCCAACTTCCTCGATAAATTACTTATACACAATTGTTTTCCAATATCCCATGTATTCAAAATCTTCTATTTTTTCTTTTTCTATTTACAACAAATAACACTAACCTATTTTATTCTATATTTATATTTTCCCCTTTCTAATGTTGCACGAATACAGTAGACATTCAAGCAAATTAGTCTATTGTAAATTGTGTATGTCAAGTTACTTGTGATTCTTAAATGCTCTTCCATTAGTTGTTTTAGAATTTCTTTGTTTTTGCTTTTGTGTTATATATGATAAGAGTCCTTGAAATTTTCCATGGACCTTACTTGCCTTTTTGCTCAGGGGTTTGGCTAGAGCCCATGAGGCTTCATGATGCCAATATGGTAGGGAGGACAATGAGCGTGGGTTTAGTGCTTTTAGATTCTATCATCATATATTTTTTGTTGCTTATATACATAGACACAAAAATTCTCACACGTAGTTACCCATCAAAAAAAATACGAGCTATTCTATTCATTATATTTGTCATTGTTTCCACAACTCTCTTTCCAAAAAAATTAGTACATTACTTATACACAATTTTTTGCTAGTATCCCATGTATTCAAAATCTTTTATTTTATCTCTTTTTTATTTACAACAAACAATGCTAACCTATTTTATTCTATGTCTATATTTTTTCCTTTATAATGTTGCACAGAAGCAATAGGCATAAAAGGGAATTGTTGTATTGTAAATTGTCTATTTCATATTCTTTCCTACTCCAACAAGTTGATATAATGTTGCTCACTCTTGTTGAACACCACCAACACGACATGTAAGTACAAAACTTTCCTATTATCAATAAATAGATTTCGTTAACCAATTGTAAATATTATTAATTATTTCGCTTGCATTTTTTGCAATGAAATGTGATTCTGCCAAGAATATAACTTTCCACGTAGGAAATTAAGCATATTCAATGACATGCTATGTGATTCAAAAATATGAAACTATTCTTTGCTAATGACCATCTTCCTTTTGTAGGTGGAAATCTACATAATTATAATCATCAGATATGTTGTTGAATGGATACATATTTGCGTAGCAGATATTTCATTTAAAAGTGTGGAGATGAAGAACCAAAAGTAGCTATTTTTCCCTGCAAGGTATGCAAGCAAATGTCATAAAATCTGTGGCATTTTCCATGTCTTTAAAATTCATGATGTTCGTCATGAAATTATAAGTTATAGTATTTTCCATAGGTTTTATAACATTTCTAACTGCATAACCTATAGGCCAAAAGTGTTCTGATGTGTACATGTCAGATTTTCCATGTGGCGATTATTTCAATTCAACACTATGTATACATTTGCTTCAGCACAAGTGCTCCAGAAAAAAAAAAGTTCACCGCTCCCAACTATATAATGCTAGCATGTCAATAAATAGATTCAATTGACCGACCATAAATACCATTAATTATTTTTACTTTTCTATTGTCTTTGATGGTTTTGTACATATACTTAGTTACTTTTAATGCTTCCTTTTTTATTCCAATGGGTTGAGTACACTATCTTTTTGAAATTCAAATAAATCATTGTTTACCCACAAAATAAAGCATACCTTTTAATTCAATAAAACCACATGGATAATAATGCTTTTACTTACAAAATTATCGAGTCGTGAAAGGAATAAATCATCCAAGACCATGCAAACAAATTTTTTTATTCATTTCTAGTACTTGTGGGAATCATTAATAACTTTTTATTTGATTGAAAATTGCTACAAATGTTTGTCTACAAAATCCTTCTCCCGTTGATTCCTGGTTTCACTGTTCCTATATATTACATTCATAAATATATAGTTTTGTTTACATTAATTTTCTTTTCTGTTATACATGATAAAATACCATGTTATTTGTCATGGCTTTCTCGAGCATCTCCACAACAACCATGGATTTTATTGGCTTTGTGGTTTCCTCATTGTGCCCTGCTCAACACACACAAAATGGTAGGTGTTTGCTCATATGCTAGTTGATCATATTCATTCTTCTAATATAATGATATCAAATGTTTTGGCTGCCTTATGAAATGACAAACTTTGGTGTTTATATTATTTAATCCACAAATTCAAATTTTCCATGTATTAGTAATCATATCTACCCTACGATAATTAAATCATAATCAATCAATTGAGTCATCAACTAGACAAAATTATCAAATATAGATGTCCATCTAGGCCTAACAACTATTACAGTATAATACATATAAAATTATATGATAGCTTAATATTTTGACAAAAATGATTATTAGTAACAAAACTAATTATTTAAAAATTTAAATTCTATTTACTTTTCCACAACTAATTTATTAAGAATTTTTTTATTGAAAAATCATTCTCCTAAGATTATTTTCATAATCAATTTCAAACTAAGAAATATTTACATGTATAAATCCAAAGATCAATTTCCTGCTCTATGCAAATAGTTCTTAATCTCCTATGGACTGCATTATTTAAAGATAATTAAATAATAATCAATCAATGTAGAAAAGCATATCAAATATGAATTTCCTCTTTTATGCAAATGGTTCTTAGTCTTCGAATGCATTGCCTTATCTTAAGAAAATTAAATAATAATTAATCAATTAATTGATTAAGCTAGACAAAAATGTTAAATATACATGTGCATCTAGGCCTGCCAACTATTAAACTAAAATACACATAAAATTATATCATACTTTAAATTTTGGAGATAACTTATTATTACTACAGAGACTATTTATTTGAAAATTTAAATTGTATTTAATTTACCAAATGTAATTAAATAAAATCACTTTAAAAGAATTATTGTAATTAAAATTATTCATGATTAATTGCTTGAGATTCAAAAAATATTTTCCTTGTTCACCACCTGTTATTCCATATTGAATTATTAACATGCTTTCCTTTTTCTGATTTTCTCTAAGACTTGCAAATATTAACAACTTCCTTCCTTGCTTCCCACTCATTAGCGATTTGTGGTAGACCCCTATCGACTGATCATCAAATGCCTGTGCATTTGACTGCTAGTTTAGGTTGTTTTCGATATGATCGTACAAACATTCAGTTTAATTTCAACAATATTAATAAATCTAAATCGTATAAAATCAAAACTGGATTCCTTAAAGTTGCCTCAAATTTCCAAACGTGAAACTTGCACATTCAATCGAGTGCATCCCAAAGAGCTCGGAATGGATGCTCACCGTCATGTACAGGATTTCTGTCTATCTGCAGTCTTGATTAAATGTTGAAACGTTATAATTAAAATCATTACACAGTACAATCCACAATCAAGAAATACTTATAAGCATCCTATATACTCTCAGAAATTTGATATATTTAGTCAAATGTTGAAAAGGTTGTCGATAAAAAAAATTAAATGCGGGATATGGTGCACTTACAGTAAGAACAGCACTGGAAATGTCCTACTTTAGTAACATTTATGATGATAACTGTTGACAAGTATAAGGAGGGAAGATGGAACTTGTCTGTAGTGCCAGTATTAGCAGGTCTTGGCAGCCTGAAACCGAAAATTTTCATTTTAAAATTTGTGCTATTTAAGAAGTGGCAGGAGGAATTACATTATATCGTTACAGTGACAAACTATTGGTACAAAATGGTGGCCCCAATCATTTCTAATTGGCTGTCATATGGGGTAAAGATTTCGAATCTTCCCTTCTAATGGTAGTTCAATATTATCCTGGCTGACGAAACCATTAATGATGACTCAGATCATTTATTGTTTCTGACTAAGCGGTCTTTACCTCAATAGATAACTGCTTCGCAATTACAGCATCTACTGTTTCCAGTTTTTCCCGGCGGTGCCTGCACACATTTAGGTACATTCTAAAGGCTGGATTAAAAGACAGTCCTTAGGCCTAATTAGCGCTATCCAATGCCAACCTACAACTTCATTAAAGTGTCGTATATTTCGAATTGTGTAAGGTGGAGTTTCAATTTGGAGAGCTTGGAGCTCATTCACAGAGCTCGGAATCCATGTACACCGTCCTGTACCATATTCTCACAATGAAATTTCAATGATAATATTTATATTATTATCATATATTTTAATATTGATTATCCAAAACATTCAATATTGTAGAATTTTTTTACTTTAATATTGTACTATTTATTATATCTATAGTATAATATTATATTTTTTGTTTATGTGATTATTATATTCGTTTTTAAAGTATATAATTAAAAATAGATAAAAAATAGACTAAGAATGATAGAAGATTAAAATTTAACTCAAATTCAAAAATTGATATTGTCATCTTTTTTTTATTAGAAGTTATGAGCTAATTTATCGCATGCTTCTATGATATGTTATTAGAAGTTATAAGCTAATTTATCACATACTATTATGATATGTTGTTATGTAATGATATTGAGAGACATTCAACATTCAATCAATGCATAAGAAGACATCAAAGAGAATTTTATATTATAGTTTCATTTCTAAAGGGTAATAAAAAGCATATCCACATCATAATCATGTAGTCATCTATATATTGATATGTTTTTTCTTTGATATGACTCATAATTAATAATCGAACTTGTCAAGATGTTTGACTTATGAGAATCCATTCACATATTGAGTTGGTAAACTCCTATATGGTGTCTTTGGACACCACCTTAATTGATCTAATTACCAAGAAGTCAAAGGAAAACATTTTTTCAAGAAAATGTTTTGTTGACAAGACATGCTCTATAGTATTTATGGAGATATCCCTTTGCTCGATTTAATGGATATATAAAGTGTCTTAAAATTTTATCAATATGGTGTGTGCCCCCATTTAAACATTTTTCTAAATTGTGGAACCAATTATATATGATCTGGCTTAATGAATTTGAATACTATAATGCTTTTCTTAGAGGTTAGGAGGACAAATTTATTAATAGGACAGTGGGTCCAATTTCGTTTTCTAAAATTTATGGAAGAAAATTTGCACTTATTTTTTATTAATATGTAATATTTATCTTTTACCTATTCTAAATAGTACAATATTTGCAAAACTTGAAATTAAATGCAATGCAACAAACCATTTTTGGAAATTTATTGATAATATATGAAAACTACTTGTATTCAATTGCATGGTTTTGAGAAGGAAATTTTGTTATTTAACTTGTCATATGAATATCATATCCCCCACTAGTATATATTTTTTTCTATTTCCTATCACTTTTATAATCAATTCCTCGATGTTTTAAATGGAATCTTTTAAGGAAACAATCTATAATTCAACTTATTTTCAACAACATTAGCATCCCAAATAAAAATTTGAGTAGGGACTATATTTTCATTCTCTTTGGATTAATAGTGTCAATGTGTTTTTTAATGATGAATTGTATGTTATATTCTTAGTTTATGTTTCTAGTGGTCATTCAACATATTTTGGCGCGTGCTTCTATGGTATCTTTCTATGTCATGGTATTCAAATATATTCAATGTACAACTAACATATAAGAAGAGGTCAAACAAAATTATTAGACAATAGTTTGATTAGGAAAGGGAAATACAAATCATATTCATGTCATAATCTTATAGCCTGCTATCTATTGATATATGATGTTTTTGATATCACTCATCAGTGATAATCCAACCAACTAAGAGGTTTGACCTAGAAGAATCCATTCACATATTAAGTTGGTAAACTCCTATATGGTGTTTTTGGACACCACCTTAACTAATCTAAATATGAAGGAAAAGGAAAATGGTTTTTTAGGCACATTTTTTTATGACAAAGGCATGCTTTCTAGTACTTATGGGGATTATGTCATGGCTTGATTTGATGGATGCCTATGAAATATCTTAAAACTTTATCAATATGGTTTACACCCCAATGTAAGCATATTTTGATTGCATATTCAATTTTCTATGTAGTGTCTTAATCAATTTGGACAATATAATACTTTTATTATAGGTTAGTAATCGAAATTGATTAATAAAATTACAAAGAAAATTATAATTTTTGAAATTTATAGAAGATGGTTGACTATTTTTTTGATGAATGTAATGTTTAGCTTTTATTATTTTTTCACAAAATTAAAAAGTATATGCTATGCAGCAAAATATTTTGAGAAATTTATTGATAATGTGTAAAAATTATTGGTATTCAATCACATGGCTCGCAAAAGACTATTTATTTATTTAGCATGTGAGTTATCATATTTCTACACTAGTAACAATTTTATTTTTGTGTCTTTTAATAAATTTTCTTATCAATTCATCTATTTTTTTTAAATGGAGACATTCAAGGAAATAATATATAATTCATGACTTATGTCTATCCATATTAGCACGCTATATGGAGAAAATTTGATTAGTGATTTTTTTTTTAATTTGATTTGGATCAATAGTGTCAATTTCAATTATAATGATGAAATTTAAGTAAGGTTCTTATTTTATGTTATTTACAGTCATGTTGAACTATGGTTTGGTTTTTTTGATGTTTGTGAAGGAATAACTCAATTTTTTCTAAATTTAAAGAATAACTTACGAATTAAAAAATTAATTTAAATGCTGCCATAAAGACTTAGTTTATATTTTATCTCGAAACAAAAAAATCATAAACTCATAAAATATATGAAATAATTTATAAACTTTGAACAATTTTTATAATACATATTGATACATGTCATAAATGTATAATTATATTCTAATCATAATAAGGATTACAAATAGAAAAGGACTACTATCCTACCAATCTATGTGGTCTAGCACTCTACTCTTCCTAGGGGTTTTGAACTATCCTATTGGATTCAATTTATATTTATTCCGTTCACCTTTAGACCTACTTTTATCCTTGGACCTCATTTGTACATTCTCTTCTTTAAGGAGTGTATAGATAAGAGAGATCATGTTTATCTTTACCACCTTTCAATTGATAGGAGCAATTAAAGTCTCCCAAGGAAAAATAATAAATCAACAAGATAGTTTTATCTTCTCAATAAAATTTAAAATGTACTAGTATAGTTAACTAAAAATTAAATTAAATCCATCTAAGTATATATTATAATATAATGAAATTTCTTGATTGTAAAATAATATAAACATATTATATGATATATTTTATGTGTAAACCTTTTAGTTTAATACATATTAGGCATATTTTTTATATCCAAAATGATAAATTCCAGTTGAGATATATGAGGAAGAAGAAAACTAAAGGATTGATTAAGATTGTTTATCATTTCTTCTTGTCTATTATTTATAAATATTCATCAAATATTTAATTGTATTTTACTTCATTTTCTATAAATTTCTATTGATATCTTTCTTACAAGAGAACCCCCATTTTAACTTCCATATATTGTATTCAAATCCATTAATTTTTTGATCTCTAAATTAGAGCTATAGGCTATTTCTTTAATCACTCAAAAATATAGAAAACTACCAAGTCAACATCTCCCACTACAATAAAAAACCCACAACATTAATATGAAAGGTATTCCCTTCTAAACAAAACTAGATATTTGCTACCAATTCTTGATATATAACTTAAGCTTCTATTTTCAAAATTTATTTATTTAGTAAATAATTATTATTTATCAATTAAATTATCATATGTTTGACCATAATATAAGTTTTAGGATTTTTGTATCGACAAAAATGTGATAAATAATTACACTAGAATCTATATGGAAAAAGCCCTTTAGAAAAAAATCCACCTCCAAAGAATTTTTTTTTGTATTAATCCAATAACATGTGGTACAATAGTACACCAAACTTTTCCATTCAATCTAATAACATTCAAATATAATAACCTTGCTTCTCCTAAAAAATACCCATGCAATAATAATATATGACATCTAATATATAGATAACTATGGGGGTAAGTTGATGAATTGTTTGCCCAAATAAAAACTATACAACCCTATGGTATGGGAAAAACATAATCTCCTTGATGAAAAATATATTAATAATATAGAAAAGCTACCCTTACTATATAATTCTTAGATGATGTGAAGAATGGGACAAATTTCAAAGTATGATCCACCAAAATGGAGTCGCCAACTAATGTTTACTACATGTAACATACAAAAGTTTTTCTACTCTCTTTTTGTGTGTCTAATATTAGGAAGGTGGTGTAAATAGGGTCAAATTAGTTTTAAATTATCATTCTCATTAGTATCTCTCTTTATGAACACACATATAATTAATGTTTCAAGTTATTAGGAGAATAATAAAATAATAATATCTCAACCACCTACATGGGTGTCGGACTATCAATTCCCAAAGTGTTTGAGGTTGGACATTAGACACAAGCTTTCAAGGTCTATATATCAAATTAAGCATAACACTTATGAATATGGAAAGCTAATTGAAAGGATAATTATTAGTGTGAAAAGAGGTATTATTAAACTAGTTAGCTTTTAGCCTTCTTAATAGATTCCTATTCACACTAGAGTTAATTTCACTCAGAGGAATTCTAGAGTTTTGTCTCACCTCATGTGATTGAGACAAGTGTTCTCACTTTGTGATACACCCTTTGCATTGTCACCTGTCACTCACTAGAACACTTGTCATTTGAATTAACAAGTGTTACATCCTTAAAGGGTTAGTCAGTAATTGTGCTTGACATGACTACCTTCACTACCTTGTCTATTTAAGCAAGGTCATATTGTATATTTTAATCAACTCTTTTATCAATCTCTTTGATAATGTAAGTTAGGCTCACTGTGTGGAAATATTTTTTAGAAATTTTAGGTTTTTGTTGTTTTGATCTTGTTAGAAATCCTAACATGATATCAAAACAATACATACAAAACCCTTCCAAAAAACTTGCATCAAGCCTTATTAGAATTCCATGTAATTTGTTTTGCATGTAAATATCTATTTTTTAAAGGTTTAATTCCAGTACCCTCCATTTAACTTGGCCTTCATCAAGCTTGGCGGCTTCACTACATTTCAATAATTGTCAAGTATTTGTCATGCCCCTTACACTGGCATCCCTACATACTCGTCAGAGGCTATAGTTTGCAACTTGCAACATTTGCAACAGACCATCTTTTGCACAAAGTAGAGTTTGACATTTGATGTTTAGAATTATTGGCAAAAGGAGGGATGCCTTGGTCATATATACCCTTCACATAGCACTAGGCCTCCATTTATCAAGTCATGCCCTCTTTCCATCACCTTCCATGAGCTCATGTAGCCTGCACATGAATACTATCAATTTTCATCCCAGGTATTGACTGGTAGCTTTCATACTTTTTGCAGGGTGAAAATCCATTGTGGAGGAGATTCCAAGTGACTTACCCAAGCATTGCACAGCCTTCATTCCTCATTGGTGGCCTCCATGGATCTCATGAACCAAATCATTGCCCATATAAAAGCCCATCAATAGCTTATTTCAAGTCGATTTTCTCACCAGCCCACAACGAATTGAGAAGAACTATTGATAACAAAGGTTTATCTTGTGCCAAGTCACATATTATCTACAGTTACCTAGCGTGAAGGATTTATCTTGTGAGGATGCATGCATAGGTGCGACTTCTTGTTTTTGTTGCCAACATATTATTTTGTAGATTGCCAAGTGTGAGTCGATATCCTCCACGCCCCATTCATGACTTGGTAAAACTCATTTGATAGTTTGAATGCACATTCGTTTGTTGTTTATCATTTATTGATTAGCATTTTATACTAATTTCTTAATATTTGTGTAGACATGGAAAATATACCGACACACTTGATCCTAGTTACTAACATCGTTTCATCCTAAATCATCTTCTTAGCTAATCATCACTCTTTGCCCCTTAATTAAATAAATCACCATTTATCTGATGAAGTCATTCTCTCTTGTTAATTCAATAAATCAATGTTATTTGATTAACCCTCATTTGTCTATTTAATTAAATAATTCATTTTATTTGATTAAATCCCTAAGGTCATCTCATTAAATTAAATAAATTAAACCTTGTTTAATTTAATCTAACATCATCCTCCTTAATTAAATAAATCAAAATCCTTTTATTTAATTAAATCTAAATCACATTCTTCTCAACTTTGATTTAAATCAACCCAAAAATATAAATCAAATTGTCACATCAACTAATCCCTCATTAAATTAATCAAATCCTAATTAATTTAATCTTAATCATCCAAATCCTCTAGATATTGCCACTTGCACATAAAAATACATTTAATTAATTTATTAAATCCCTATTTTCTCTCAACATGGCATCTTTAGGGGAATATTCCTTCAAGTTTGAAAATCCCTCAAGTGGATTTGTCCTTCCAACAAAGCATTCATTCCCTCTTACACCTCCTTGTGCATTGAGCCAAGTGGCATTTAAGTCATTTTTTTCTCCCTCCAACAAGCCAACTTTAAAATTTGAATTTCCACATAATAGCATTTATCATGCACGATAACCAAAATGTGCTCACCCTTCATCCTCTCACCTCTTGACAATTGGCATTTGACCATTGGTTGAAGATTAGTCCCACATTCATCCATTTTTCCTTATTTTTCAACATTCTCAGCTATAAATAAGAGGCCTTCCTTTGTATTTTGGATCCACAACTTAGAGCAAAGTTACTCTCTTCACATTGAGAGCTAATTTTATCCATTTCATATCATTTATCATCATCTTAGATAGGTTATTGCAAATTTTATCAAGGAATCACATTGTTCTTCATCAATAAGTGGATCAACCATCAACAAATCTTTATCAAGCTTGCATAGGAGTTGGGAAAAGGGCCAATTTTCACATCAAATTGGCACCAATTCCTCCATGGGATTGAGGGTTTGCTTGTTCAAATAGGATTTAATTGCTTTCTTTGTTGTGTTCTTCATATATTTCTTATTTTAAGCATTGTAGATGAATTTCATGGGGAATCTTGATTCTCACTTGCACTTGATCTAATATTGTGTTTATTTCTTGTGTTTGTGTAGGTTTCTAGGATTAGGGTTCTACAATTTGTAAATGATAAACTTTTTAGTGCTTAGTCAAATTGTCAATTTCTAACCAAGTTTGTAAAAAGGTTTTTTTTTAATCATTTTTTGATAACTTGTGGAGGGGTGGGGAGGGGTCATTTTTTGAATAATAGGGCTTTTCATTTTATATTTTTGTCATTTTCTTGAGGATTGAGAAACATACTTGATATATGTCTTCATTGTCTATCTCATGACATAAACTTGTAAGGACTCAAAACAACAAATAAGTTCATAAATTCACTTATATAAAGTGCCACAAAAACTAAATGTGTGTTCCTTAGGGAGAGAATTTTGTACTTACACTGAATTATAGTGTAATGGGGGATTGTGTAGTGCCTTGATTTGCCATCATAGTAATGGATCCTTACGATTCTCACCTTATGTGTTTTTTACCTTGATTTTCCATCACAACAATGGATCCTCATGATTCTTACCTCATGCATGTGTGCCTTGATGCACACCTATTTTTTAGTTTCTTGTACATCTTTTGGATCTAATTTTGGGTCTAAATTCATGTGCATACTTTTGTGCCCAATTTCAGTTGGTCTGCTTATACCTCTTCTTGTCAACATTAAGGGGGATTATCACAATGTTATGCTAATGCTTGTTTCAATGGAGTAGTGGAGGAACATTCTACTTAGGGTTCTCATAGACCTTCTATCTTTATCTCTCGTATGGGTGATTATTTATTACAACATATTTTAGTACTTGTGTAGAACACTATGATGCACATGTTATTAGTGTACTACATGTCACTCAAGCATTTATTGATTGTACTCTATAATCATAGTACTATAGGTATTTTTAACTTCACAAGCATCTATATATTCATGGTCGAGTAGTGTTCCATATGTTTTTTCATGTAGTGTGTTGTATCTCTTATCTTCATCTACATTTCTTGGAGATTCATTGATTCCAACAAACATTAGTTCATCTTCAATAAAGTTTACAAATTTGACATGTTTCATGATTTCTTCATCATTATGTTCCAATCTTCATGGGACATCTTTTCAAAAGGTCTTATCCTTCTCTTTCTCTCTTTTGGAGAGGATTTTTATTCTTATTTGGTTTTCTCCTTTTTTCCATTTATGAGAGATCATTATTGTACATGAGAACCTTACTAGGCCTTATTGTCAGGATTCATCTTTTCAATGTTTAACTTACTCCCTAAGTTACATTTAAGGGGTTGTTAGTGTGAAAAGAGGTATTATTAAGCTAGTTAGATTTTAGCTTACTTAGTAGATTCCTATTCACTCTACACTTAAGCTCACTTAAATGAATTTTAGAATTTTGTCTCACCTCTTGCATGGGACCACTTGTGATTCACTAGAACACTTGTCATCAAGGGTTCCATCTTTGAAGGGTTAGTCACTCATTGTGGGTATGTGCATCATGATGGGCCAAAAGTGGCAATATGATGGGTATATGGCTGATGACTTTTTTTTACCCAAAATTGATGAAAAAAAGGGTTTTTAAGGAGATTCTCAGCTTTCCACCAATATAAATTATGCTTTACTTTAAATTTAATAAGTAATTATTATTCATTTTCTATTGAAATTATGACTAAATTCTTAATTGATAGACTGATTGAAAAACATCTATAGCTTTCAAATGGTATCACATTTTTTGAATCAAAAATATGCATCACATTCTATGCTTTGCATACTATAGGATTAAAAAGAAAAATGAATTTCATGAAGTTTTGACCAAGTTAAGGTGGTCGACATACTTGTTTTTATATTTTTAAAGGTTGTAATAAAATTCATAATTAATTATTTACATGGAAAATAATTATAAAAAATATGCATGGGACATGAGTCCACTACTTATATGTAAAATCTTACAAAAAAATATTATCATTTTATTGTGGTTAGGGTGGTCAGACAGACACCTACTTATTTTTTCCCTGAAATTTAAGTACTACTACATTGAAACTTCAAATTTTCACCAAATAGATTTTTTTGTTTTTAAACAAGCCTAGTAGTTTAGAAACTACATTCAATTTGCTATAGATTCTATTCTTACATATTTTTAAAATAATATAGATAACTTATTCAAATTTTTTACATCAAGTTGCCTAACTCTGATTTTTTTGATTGTTTTGCCACTTAAGGACCTATTTTTTCCATGATGATCCTGCACATACCCTTGTGTTTGACATGACTACTTTCACTACCTTGCCTATTTAAACAAGGTCATATTATACATTTTAATCAACTATTTTATAAATATTTTTTATAATGTAAATTAGGCTCATTGTGTGCAATTATTTTGTGGAAGTTTTAGGTTTTTGTTGTTTTTATCTTGTTAGAAATATTAACAATAATAAAAATAGAAGGGATAAAGAATTGATAATCAAATAATCAAGAGTATACAAAAAAATTCATAATAATTATATTTAAGAAGCAATATAATTTTCTGTGCAAGTTTTCTATTGTAATTTGTGGTTGAGGCCTAATTTTATGTATAATCCATAGTATTATATTACATCAATTGATGTATTTTAAAAATATAAATCAAGTAAATTATGTTCAATAAATTTCGTATATGATGTGAATTTCGTTTAAGTTTGCAAATTTTGAAAGTGAGTTTTATGAGTGTTTTTCTAAGCTACATGGTTGGTTAACCCTTGATTACATTCATTATCCATATTTATACAAGTAGTCAAGACACAAGATACCATAGCGACTACAAAAAATATGGTATTGATCACCTTCACCGTTAATGCAAATGCACAATCGCTATTATGCCAAACATGAATATTAATGAAAAATGGGTAATTGCTTTTTTCAAACTCTAATATTAATGCAAATGGATGATTTCTATTTTAAGAAAAGTAAATAAAATAACACCATATGATAAAAGTGATATGCACAGTGTTTGACACTTGAAATGACTAATTTTAAATTCATTATTCTAGTTTGGTTTCTTGTGATGATAAAAAAATATAGTAAAGTGTATAAAAAATAATTTTACTAAGTTTTCTAATGTTGGAAACTCTATTTTTTGTGTTGTTTCTAGATTGTGATAGAATAGGATAAGTTTTCTAAGGTGGATGATGTCGTAGAAGTTATAAATAGGTACTTTTCATGTTGGTGATGTAATAATTATATTTTTCCCAAGATAGATTGAGTCTAACTAGAGCGTGTGTCCTTTATTGTTTCTCTAGGTAATTTTATGTACATAAATACTTGTGTATTTTTTCTCACAATTTTAAGTTCTAATTTCATCTTTCCATTAAATATTTACTTAATTTTAAACATGTGATACCACATAATGCATCTTGTTAAGGTGTAGAAACAACATTTAGTATATTCTTGGTTGAGTTGATATGTTAATATCCATGTGTAGTGAGCTATAGGGAACTATATCTTGAGTATTTTATGCATAATTCTAATTAAAAATTTCTTATAATGTTTTCCACTATCCCAAATTATTGTTTGATTCATTATTTTCTTCATCATGTGTTTTTTTCTAGTAAATATTATATTCATTTCAATGTTGTAGTGAAAGTGCATGCTTAAATAAAAAAGTGACAACATCCTAAACATCACTTGATTAAATTATAGCTACCAAATTTAGTCTAGAATTATTTTTTAATTGACTTACAAAAGAATTTAGGAATGCAAAGGATTTAACTCATTCTCAAATTTTTGAAAATTAGATTTGTAGATGAAGGAAAATGGTTCTAAAATCTTATTAGATTAAGATTAAGATTTCCACCATCCTCAATGAAGTTACTTGAAAAACAGACACATGCAAAACAAAAATATAATCTAAACACACATTCATATTAACAGGGATTCACTCCATTTCCCTTCTCAACCTCACGTGAGATTGCAAGGTTTTAAAGAACTGTTGATGGAGGAATGTTGATTGCTCACTGTTGTAGCAACATAATAGTACACAAATGCTCCATGATCAAATGAATTTTGAGAGCTTTGATTTATAGAGGAAAAGGGAATCAAATTAATGACTATGATTGAAAGCCAATTATGTGATGTGGATGGCTAGGATTAAAAAGGAAATTTTAGGGCTTATGGTGCACAAATTGGATGATAAGATCAAATTAATAAGATTTATTTAATTTAGTGAAAATGGAGGATAAATGGATAAGAGGAAATGGTTAAATAAATATAATTTATTTAACTAATGGGAGTGATGAAAGGGGACATGAAAAGGGACCTAGAAGAAAAGGTGTTGTTAAGGTAATGCTATAAGATATGGTCAAATTCAGGTGTCTACATTTTCCCCCTCTTTGAGATGATGTTTGAGACAATGAGATTTATGGGGAGTAACATCATTTCAAAGAAGTTAAGGTTATGGGATGAAGATAAAAGGATGGGATGATGATTCCTCATCGAGAGGATAGATAAGCACACCACAGGTCAGACGAACTCCCAAAGAAACTAATAACAACGGAACAATTTTTTTTTTTTTTAAAAAGAATATAATAACATACTTAAGCATTATAACATAACAATATATTATGAGGCACAACTAGTTTCCAATGGGGTACACGAAGTGACATGACTACACTAACCCATAACAACGATAATAAGATAACAATAATTAATCTACTACATAAATCTATTCATTCCCATTCCATCATTTGAAATATCTATCAACTATATCCATATTAATAACATATGCACATATGACAATTCATGGAATTATAAAGATATCAAGTGTTACATATTTCGATAGATACAACTCAACATAACCAACTATACAAATGATCCTGAATAAATACATGGCCTGAATAATTATTACATCCCAATGATAAAAGAATACAATTGACTGAAATTACAACCTCAATAATCACATATAAAATTTACAACAAGGTCATCCCAATACACGTGGGAGACAATACATCAATGAATACATTACATATAAAGTATATACATCTATCTGGTACATAAGGACACTAGATCATCAACATCCGCCAAAACCTGCAAGTAAAAGATACATCTGCAACAGAAGAGGGAACCCAATGAGGTGTGAAGCACGTTCCACCCAACCACCCCCGTGCTGAGAGTAGACAAGGAAGGGTCCCTGACCAAGCACGCCCAACAATAAAAAATACTAACTCCCAATAGACAACTTAACATCAAAGACCACTTAGGAAATCAACAACGACAAATCCGAAGCACAACAACAAACCACTTCAGAACATAGCAACAAGTCATAATCACAACATCAATGAAACTCAAGACACAATATCAAAGACTACTTACAACAATAACCAAAGAGAAATCAATAAGTCACTCAACCACTATAAACACAACATCACTTAACACGAGGTTACAATGCTTCCAGAGAACAAGATCATGAACATCGCACAAGAACTGATTAACTGTCGACATAGGAAGAGTGTCATGCATAAATTGCCATGAGTTACCCTGGCTCAACCTTCCTAGGCTACCGGACCCCCATCCTGGGTTACCCTGGCTTGCCTCTACCGACCGCCGGACCCTCACGCAAAACTATGCGTCCCATCTCATCTCGAGCCTTATCATTCACTTGCTTCACGAGAGAGACATCCTTTATCTTTATTAGTGTGAAAGCCCCCCCATTAATTCATTTAGATTATCACTTAATTAAACTCCAGGTAGGTTACCCTGGCGCCCCTTTGTGTGTCGGACCCCCACAAAGAGCCACTCTCCTATTGACAACACATAAGGCACGATACCACAATAGGTAACTAGACAACATAAACTCTCCAATCCAAGGAGAAAACAAGCAAGGAAACTCACTCCAAACACTGGAGGAAACCAATTCGAATACACACTCCTTCCAAAGGAGGTACAAAACTCATTACCCACTCCTATTTCCTAGGAGGCACAAATCCTCGTTCGTGGAAACCGGGTACAACATCATAGTACAATACATCAAGGTGATTCACCAAAATGAACCTCTACACATAACATCCCACTCAAGAAAACTTCTCTGGAAGACTTACAATACCCTTAACCCTAATTGCCCGACATGGGGAATAAAAGAAACATGAAAGACACGCATTCCATCTCTGGAAGCCCCTAACAATAACTTATACTCTTACGAACAGTAAGGTGAACCTAGGGTTTTCCATACAACACAAAAGCACTATGAAGAAAATGCCACAGTAGAATTAACGAATAATTTCAAGAATCACAATTACGTTTAATCCAACCCATAAAAAGAAACAAATTACAATGAATAATAGATTTCACCTAATAACTCCATCAATTACACGAGAACACTCATTTCAACACAACACAATAAATTTATTTCCAATTTCCTAATTAACTATAATATTGCAAAATATTAAAACGTAATCACAATATATATACATAAATCTCCTTTATATATATATATATAAATATTCAAAATAAATTAAATAAATAAAAACTATATTTAAAATCATTCTATAAGATTAACATTTATATCCTATTCTATTTTAAAGAAAATTATAATTTTAAACGAATAACCAACCCCATCTATATAAAAATAATTATTTAATAAGACTAATGGAATCATATTGCAAAAATTATTATACAAATCAAATTCGAATTAAAACAAAATTAAATTGCATTTGAAATATATATAATTAAAACAAAATTTGAATTAAATCTCCACAAATAAATAAATATATATATATATATAAAATAAATAATATATATTAAATATTATATATTATATATATATATTTATATATTTAAATAAACTAAATATTAATAAAAACAAAACTCATTAAATAAAATTAATAAATAAATTTTAAAATTTTAAAATAAAAGTTTTTATATGGCAGTGCCGGTGGTACTGCATACCACCATGTGGTGGCCGCAGTCCCACTGGTGGTGGTACTGCGTACCACCTAGTGGTGGCCGCAACTACCACAGTCGGTGGTACTGCGTACCACCCTGTGGTGGCCGCAGCCCCACAGTGGGGCCGTGGGTGGTACGGCCTCAGCCGACCCCCACCCCCAAATAAATAAAAATTAATTTATTTTTATTTTTATTTTTATATTTTATTTTCTTTTATATAAACCATTCCGATTTTATAATGTAAGGAAGATACAACACGAATTTCAAAAATCGAATTTGTCCAGAGGTTTCTTTTATTTTATTTTTATTTTTTTTTCTTTTTTGGATCTCAAAACAGGCAAAACTTGTGTGTGAATAATTTCCCCATAAAAATAATAAATCACCAATTAAAAATCCATAAATCTTTTTCCGCTTTCTTTTCCAAAAAGCCTCTTTCCTTATTGGCCCTTTTTCAGCTTTTAAAAGCTCACATTTATCTAAAATTTTAATTGAGATAATTTATTTAAATTTAGATATTATCTTCACATAATTTCCTAATTTAATATTAATAAAAAAATAATATTTAATTACTCTCAACAATATTAATTTAATTATAATTATTTTCACTTTTAATTAATTAAATCACTTTTAATTTATAATATATTTAATTTAAACATTTTTCTAACACTCAATTAAATCAAATGACAATGCAACATTAATTAATTATTTTATGAAATACGATTAATTAATTAAACACTAACCAATGATTAAATAAATACTCAGTAGTCAAACTACATAAAGACAAAGACAAAACTTCAGTCATAACACAACGACTCACAACAGACGACGGTCTTGGGACGGGGACACTTCCAAACCTACTCCCTTTTTCAACATTTTACCCATTGGGTTAATTTATTGCTCGCCCTGTCCTGCCGAAGCAGGTGGAATCGAGACTTATTCCTGCAATCCTGCATCCAAATAAACGTCAAGTAGAACATGTATATATATATATATATATGAAATCAACATCCTATC